>JABJVO010000008.1:23922042-23969106 GCA_026770805.1 Boulengeromyrus knoepffleri | reverse complement strand
GTGTGTTTTTTTTTTCGTGTTTGTTTTGTGGCGTGGCCCGCCCCTCTCTTGTTTTTGTGGGTCGTGAGGGGTGGGGGGGGGGGGGGGGGGGGGGGGGGAGCACTGCATCTGAAGGGCTGAGATGTCAGGTCAAAGGAGTATCTGAGAGCACCGGTCTCACAACAATCCCCCCCCCCTGCACGTGCTGGATCGGGCCCCGCACTCAGCCTTGGCGTCCTCATGCTCAGCCTGTGGTCGCGTTCAGCAATTGACTAAATGCCACGGCAGAACCACCCTGTCGGCTCTTGGCAGCCACGGGGCCCTGGCTGTCCTGAAATGCCCGGGCCGACACAACAAAGCATGCAGCTCTCGCAATCAGGAGGCTCAGTGGCTCGTAAAAGCACCACATGTTGGTGATGCTGCTTCCCCAAGTCCTTTCCTGCGCGGGTCTGCAAGACGCACATCTGTCATATTAAAGCCTGTGTGCCTTTCAAGGATTTATATTATTTATATCATTATTATTTTTTCCTCTGAGTAAGTGGTTAGCGCAGAAGTTTGTTTTTGTATTATTTCTGTCATTGTCTTAAAAAAAAAAAAAAAACATACTATTTAGCAGTTTAGTAATTATTATTATCGAGAGACTGTGGCAGATTTTTTTTTTACCATGGTTGTTGTCTGTTTCTCATGATAAAAATGATAACCAAATTGGAACACCATTGTTTATTTATTGTCAGTTGGCTTATGAGGACAGATCACGAGAGGCTCCCGTCCATGAGGTGTTGTTTGTGGGGGTTGCCTGATACAGTAAAAACATTCTTACCCAATGATGTTGCCAGTGATGTGCCACCTCTGGCCTCGAGCTGCAGCGCCACTCGTCTTCAGAAGCGATGCCAAGGAGATGCCCCCCACGTTCTTCCTCTGCCAAACAGGCTCCTGAGGTCAGGCTCCAGCGTTGTCCAAAACCGTAACGGTCTTGCTGATAGGCTACTGAATACAGCGTGGCAATTGTATGAGGACCGTTATTGCGGCGGCTTCCTGGTTAGCCGGGCCTGTGCGGGACCAATCAGTGCCTTCGGTGGTTGGTTCTGTCCGCAAGGCCACATGCAGGCCTGGAACAGAGGGGGAAAGGAACGGCTTCCGAGTGTCACATGGCCGGCCGACAGGGTCCGGAGTGTGGTGTGGCGGACATTTTGCACAAGCTCTGCTAGTGGGTCAGACTCTCAGCAGGTGGCCTATTTAGTAAAGTAGTTTTTGTGACCAAGGGTTTCCATTCAAGGCCAAGCTAGTGACCTCCTTTTGTTCTCTTGAGTACTGTGCTCAGCTACTAATTAGTTCTTGTTGGTAAATGTGTGTACAGTCATTATCTTCCCCAAAACAAATTTGTTGTTCTTTATTCAAGTTAGATAGATGACTTTAATCATCCATCTTCCAGCCATTTATCCTGGTCAGGGTCGCAGAGATATTCCTGGAAGATATTCCCGAAGTGAAGGGCATGATGCTGGGGTACATCTCGAACAGTTATCATTTCTCCGAATAATGTGTGCAGGTATGAACAGCTCCAGTTGAAAGTCATCCCTGTGCACGGTTCAGGGAGACACATTTTAATTAGCACCCAGATGACAGCTGGGACATCAGGTTAAGTGACTTACTATGTGGATAATGAATTCAGCAAAGCAATTAGCTGATGTTTACGGCTCCTGGGGTTCATCAGTGGTCTGCTGTATTAGTGAGAAATGAACTGAATTTGTGACCCAAGTTACAGGCTTTATTCTTTTTAACATGCATTAAATAACCTATGTTAAATTTAATTATGTACATGTAGTTAAGGAATGGGTGGTACAGTGGCTCAGCTGGTAGTGCTGTAGCCTCACACCTATAGGGTTCTAGGTTTGATTACTGCTTGTGTGTGTGTGTGTGTGAGTGAGAGTGAGAGAGAGAGAGGGAGACAGAGAGACAGAGAGAGAGATGTATGTATTGTGTTGTAGGGACCAAATGGCCTCACAATTTGATAAAAACCTGTTATTTTTATCAAAACACAAGGGGAAACTCAATTTTATATAAATCTGTCATGGTAATCAAAAAAATCAAAAATGTATTTTGTTTGGTTACTTATGGTTGAGGTTAGGGCTGGGTAGGGGTTAAGGTTGTCATTGTACCTTTTTTTGGTACATAACTAAAATACGTTGTTTTTCAATTTTGATTTGACCTTTAAAATGTCAGAATTTAGAATCTCTGAAAAGTATAATTAAGCAAAAGTATCAGTGTAGTAACCATATCAATTCTTTGCGTAAAAGCCCAACACAATTTGCTTGTCATGGGCACAAGCCATTGGTCAGATGTTTCATGAGGTGGGCAGCTGGGTGGGCTGGTGGTCTTTGATGGCTTTTTTTGATGTTGTCTCCTGAAGGACTTGAAACGGTCCAGAGGTCACCAAACAGGCCTGATCTTCAGTGGAACCCTTGAAGCCATAAAGCCTCCAGTACTGACCAAACGGCTAAGTTCTTTTATGACCAGTGGGGGATTTCAGTCTGCTGGGGACAAAGGCTTTGTGGGGGTTGAATCTGGTGTTTAGCCCTGCTCGTCTCTAGGTGGTGCTAACAGGAGCCAGTAGGTCCTTTGGTTGTTGAAGTAATTTGTTGAGCAAAGGGGCAGGTTGGCAGTGGAGGAAACCTTCTGAATGCAGGTTGTCTCGGGTGAATGCCAGACAACTCTCCTGTAGGGTAATCTGAAAAGGAGTCCTCTGACATAGGGTACTCCTATTGGTGACTTGGTTCCCATGAAGCTGGTAACAGACCGATGGCTAAAATCAGAGCATCAGCATGGGCACCCTGCTGTTTAAACGCTGTAGCAGATGTTGCTGTGCTGGTGGTTCCCAGTATGCGGCCACATCCAGGGTCTACAAGACCCAGCTGCCACTAGGGATGCCAGGGACTGTTAATGTCACGCTCCAGATGATATTGGAATTGGTTTTGCCCGTCTAATTTAGCTGTTGATCAGGAAATTTGGGCACTGGGGAAATTCTTGCTTATTTTATCTCCAGGAACTGAATGTTTTAATCCTGTTTGAACTGGACTGCTTATGGCCACCCTGAATGCTGAAGGGTGTCAACGAGACTGATATGCAGGGAGACTGGTGTATTTAAAAACAGCCGACTAGGTTAATTTAATTAGCCTTTCTGAGGATGCTCTTGGCACCCTCTACTCTCTCCTGTGGTCATCAGTTCTTGTGGAGCCCCTCTGATTTGGAGGAAAGCCAGGGCAGAGATTTACTGCCAAGGAGGTCACAGTGAGGTTGACACTCAGCTCCAGGCCCATGGCGACCTGGTGCTCTGTAGCATCCGTTCGTGTAGCATGTTCCATCAACCGGCTGCTTGGGGATCCCTAAGTCTTAGGAAGCCTTTTGATCAGTGAGTTGCCAAACCTTCATAGTTGGTTTCATGGCGCTGTTGATGTGATGTAACTGGGGAAAATGGCTTCAGGCAGTGATCTGGAAGAATCAGGAAAGTCAGGAATGGCCTTGTCTCTTCAGCTTCTGTGGTCCGGTTAGGAGGTAAGAGCCTCATGCAAAGATGGCTCATCGTTCAATTTCCCCACTCCCATTACTTCTCATGTGCTTATTGATGTGTGTTGCCAGCAGTTTGGATGATGTCATGAGAAAAATGGGTGTTATCCTGAGAAACTGAGTCATTTTAGACACAGGGGTGTGCAAAACTTGCCCAGTGGTGTCTCCTGTGGAACCAAGACACGTGGAGGCGAATGGGGCGCCCTCACGCTCTTGTCTGGTCCAAGATAGCCCGCCCCTGACCCTGTTTTCATCATTGCAGCTGTGCAGTGATGCTGACCTGGTTTACAGGGTTGAATGCGAAGAGGGGGATTGTTGGATTAGTGGTTGGCCCCAGTGATAATACCTTGCACAGGCACTGTTTCCATGCACCTCAGTCACAACTGGCTTGGTGCGCCTGACGTCATGTAAATTGCCAGCCTGCTCGAAGAAAGCGCCCAGAATGCTGGGGCGCCGATATCTCAGAGGACTGGCCGAGTCTGGTGTAACGTCAGGCGATCTTGGCCAGTCGAGATGGGAAGCAGAAAGAGCTGGTTAAAAGATGGGAGAGCGGATATTAATTTGTCCATTTCCTCTCTCGAAATGTGATTTAGAAGAGTCTGGGTTTTGGGTGTCTTGGGAGGGTCCTATGTTAAGGCCTGGTGGGGGGGTGGGGTGGGGGGGGAGGGTCAGCATACGGCTTCTCACATGAGCGTACCTTGCCGTCCAGTCTGAAGGGCACTTCGCAGAACCAGGAAGGAACTCCCCAACATCTGGAAGAGGTTAGAGCAGCTGTGCTGTAATTCACTGCTGGTGTTCCCGTAAATGCAGACTAGCCGAAGTGTCCAGTGGGCAGGAAAAAGCACATTTCCCCCACCCTGAAGTGACCTAACTGGTCTCCGTCACTGGTTCCATAAAGAAAATGTATGTCCTGCAGCACCAGACATGTAATCATGTCATTTTATGTGTATTTTTCCTTCCGCTGTAGGACCTCTGTTGGTTTTCTAGCACTTTCTAAAGGTTCAGTTATGGATAGAGTTCTGCAGTAATCAGTAAGAAGAGAAACTGGCTATTTACTCTGCTTCTTGCGTGAATTAGGGAAGTATGAGTCTAAATGAACAAATTTGTCCTCAGTTATAACCAAGTACCTGATATGTCAGAGGCTGTGATTCATAGCAAAGGGGAGAAGAGAGGAAACAGTCTCAGGTCAAGAGAAACTTGGTGGGGGGAGTGATTTTTTAAATGCATGGGGGCAAATTCCTGGGCACCGTGGTTCCTGCAGAGGTCCTAGTATAACGTGCGGTTTTCAGGACACCTGGTTTTGGTTAACATGGATAGAAGAGGCTGCCTCTCGGTCCAGCAGAGCCAGGCAGCTTCAGGCTCCTACCTGACACCCCCCCCCCCCAATGCTCTTGCTGTATTTTCCTCAGAAACAGAGCATAGCTCACGCAGTCACTTTAACCCATTAGGAAAATTCTGCCCATGTCTTGAAATGAAAAGATTTTCCAGTTCTGCTATACTTTGGTTAACCTTTAAGAAACTTTTTTTAATGACTGGAAAGCCTGGTTGTCATTATTTGTGGACCTTTTGGGTGTTTTTGTAAAATTCACACAACTAATGCTTAGAGACCTTCGATCAGGTCCTGTTCGTGTGTTTTGGTTCATTTGTCATTCCTCCTTCACCATATCCTCAAGCCTTGACATTGACACAACTTTGCTGTACATTTACCCTTGTCCTGTTTGGCGTATATATTTTTAATTGGCTTTGCTGGGAATGAAAGGCTCCCACCCTGTGAATGTGAGAGTGCCTCTCGTATGACGTCATCGCCCCCCCCCTTCCCCAGCATCCCGAGTGTCCCACGGCATGCAGGCGCCCCTCCCTTCCTCTGGGCCCACGCAGGGCAGCCAGCAGCAGGGAGGGGCTGGATTGAGTTCTGGAGGGTGGGGGCCTGTCTTTTCCTGCGCCGGAGTCCCGAGCGGGTGGCCCAGCGACCAGCCAGCCAGCTGCGAGCGATACACTGCATGCAATGGAAACTTCAGCTGGGGGGGGCAAGGGCCAAGGGGGCCCGGGAATCGTCCGGGGTGGGTGGGCGTGGCCAGCAGAGCATTCTTAAGACCAGTGTCTTGAAATTTATTCGACCTTCGATATAGCTGGAATTAAAACCAGGGCAACTATTGGACTTTGTGATAGAAATATGAGCGTGTCATTGACACTAAGACATCACCTTTGTGATAATGGTGATGATGGTTGTGATGGTGACCTCATCCAGCATGTGGGCTCCTCCTCCTCCTGCAGACGGGGCTGTGATGTCATCGGGAGAGCTGATGTGCTGTGCGGCGGGGCTGGTGGGAGTGGTGGGTCCTCACGATGCTTTTCGGGGGGGGGGTTCCCTGCGGGGCCTGGGCTTTTCACCAGCTGGCAGATGAGTGCAGAGGGCTGGCCTATGATGTCATAGCTCGGGGTGTTAGCGCTAACAGCTTGGAACGGAGGCAGGAGGGGCCGTGTCGGTGCAGGGGGCGTTCCGGAGGAGAGGCGTGGATACGCCTGCCGATCCTGCACCTTAATGACTAGGGTCACTCTGGGCGTAAGGGTCCCTGTGGTCATGCTCTCATTTCCTCTCTTGTGTTGATTCACCACACTGCAGACCTGATTTTTTTTTAGCCTAAGTCACAAGTCTAAAAAAAAAAAAAAAAACAATAGTTCTGTTTAAATATAAATAATATGGGCAATGCCATAGTGAAAGATGAGAGGCAGATATGCCCCCCCTTCCAGTGGTTACAGGGGGGGGGGGGGGGGGGGGGGGGGTGACAATGAGAGAACATGTGCATGGATTAGGGGGTGTAACTGGATGCATGATGCCTGACTGACACCGCAAGGGTGGGGCGTGACCTCATCCCACAGTGAGGTATCACCAGCCGGAGCAGAAGGACCCCACAAGGCAGAGAGCTGTATATGCAGGTAGCTACAGAAAAACGGAAGTGATTCAGCGCAGCCATCAGTCAGGACAGGAAATAAAGCCACACGCTTCCAGCTGAGCACTGGAACCTTTAATAGTCTGTAAACAGACAAAGCGTGTTCCACGCTGAAGAGATTGCTACCAAAAGCATTTTTTTCATAAAGAACATCAAAGTTTGAAATACAGGATGGACTCTTGACCAGAAGGTGGTGAGTTTGAGGCCTAAATGTCACTGAAACATATGGTATAGCAGTAATAGTACTTTTCCACTAGCCCTGTGTAGCGTGTGGGACCACCGGCCTTCATCGCCACAAGATCAGCACCATACTGGACAGGCTTCTAACCCTTATGCCAGAGCCCTGCGACTGATACCCCACCTGCCCTTTTTTGGTTTTGAAATTTATGCCTTGAATTGAGAGAGGAAAAAAATCAAATAAACCAGAGATTTTTCTTTCAGCGAAAATGAATGAGACATCAGATCCCTTAACTACACAGTATTACTGTACAACCATAACTAAACTGGTGGTGTGTGTGTTTGGGACCAAATCAACTTAGTGGTTTCTTTCTTGTCTGAACTAACTGATGTTTACGTGTTTACTTTGTGCTAAAGGGATGCAGTGTGAATGTGTGTTAGTGCGGGTGCAGTGGGGGCCACTTCTTCTTAACATTTACAAGAAATCAGTGTTTGGACTGTAAACACTGGTGCAGGCCACCTTTATTGTCTAACACAGGGCCAGGTTGCCGGCTTCCGCTTGCCGCATGAGCCTGTATTTACATGAATCCTAGCTTTCAAAGCAAATCTGCATCTCCGCATGCCTGCGTGCCTCCGTGGGGATCAGCCGCTATCATTAAATGGATCCCTGTAACCGCTGTCGCTGAACCGTAAGCATTTTATTTATCGTCACGTGTACCATATAAACAGCTCAGGCGCGCTCATGTTTGTGTCGCTGTTTTCTTCTTTTCAGTCTTACTTTGTGACCGACTATGATCCCACGATTGAGGACTCTTACACAAAGCAGTGTGTGATCGATGAGCGGGCTGCGCGTCTGGACAGTGAGTGCTGCCGTCGCTGCTCGTGTGGAAAAACCAGCCGTCTTTTTATCTTTGAGGGCCATAAACAACGGATATAGAGCTAAAATCTGTGGGGCCCAGTAAAGGTTCACCACGAAACACCTGAGTCCGTCTTTACTTACTATGACCTGATTGACTCAAGATACATGGTCACATTTCAAGCTTATTTTAAATCGAGTATTTGGCCTTTTAACATGGGAGTGAATGACTGCACCCGTTCCAGTTTCTAGGAACATTAATAATGATGATGGCGCTGATGTAGCCATGACTCAGCAGCTTAGTACTCTGTACCAGTAATCAGAAGGTCACTGGTTCAAATCCTCCAATGTGATGCCACTTTTAGACCCTTGAGCAAAGCCCTTAACCCTGATTGCTCCTGAGACTGGTTGACCCTGCACTTAGTTATATGTGGCTTTGGATAAAAGCATCTGATAAATTAATAATAGCAGTGTAATTTAGCTTAGCTATGTTGCTACATAGTTCCCATAGGTTTCATTGTAAATAGTAGGGGATGGGGTGTGGGCACCCCCCTGGGGGCAGGGTAAAGGTGTGTAAAGGCTGTGCTCTCTCTGCTATACAGTCTTGGACACGGCAGGCCAGGAGGAGTTTGGTGCCATGCGAGAGCAATATATGAGAACGGGGGAGGGCTTCCTGCTGGTCTTCTCCGTCACCGACAGAGGAAGGTGAGCCCATGTCCCTGCCCCCCCCTCCCTCACTCCTACAGCTTAGGGGGGTAGGGGGAAGGTTGGGCTTGTTCCAGCTGGTCTTCTTCTCCCTCACTTTCCTCACTCTCATCCCTTGCTTTCTCTCTCTATCCACACCTTTCATGTGTGTGTGTGTGTGTGTGTTTGTGTGGGCACGTGTTTTTGTAATTATCAAACCATTTTGTAATTATTGCCTGTGTCAATGACCAAATTTCCCCACAATGTTATTAAAAGACTGCAACTTTTTACCTTGAATGTGTGTGTGTGTGTGTGTGTGTGTGCGCGTGCGCGGCCTTTCCTTCTTCCATTTTTATCATCCCTGCTCTAACTTGCACCAGATTTACTGTGTGGTGACTAAGCTGTCAGCTCTCTGTTTGCTGCACTGCATTCCTGTGTCGATGGGAACATTTTGTTTATCCCAGTTGGAGTTGAGCGTCCCACTCACTCGGCTCTCCGTGGCCCTGTTACTCGCAAATCGCCCAAGGCTGCATGCTGTCCCACAACAGGACAGTCAGCTCCGTCCTGTCACTATTGCGGCATTGTGGCTGGGTTTCCTGGAGTGCCCTAGTGGCACGGGAGGGGTTAATGATGTACAGGTCATCCCCGTCCACCTTGTTCTCCGTTGGCACCCTTTCACAAAGAAGCCCCATCCAGATTGTCATGTGGAAAGGAAATGCTTTCATTCATCTGGCCTCGATGCTGCATTCCATGGAGCTTTCCCAAGAAGGGGAAGCCTCCACATTCAGACCAAACCTGTGACGTTCGGGGTTTCCCGTGATGTCCTCCGAGCGTTCGCCACCACGCCATTGTTTCCAGGAGCCGTGTTCTCACACCGCTCATCTCTTTGTTTGCCAGTTTTGAGGAAATCTACAAGTTTCAGAGGCAGATCCTCAGAGTAAAAGACCGTGACGAGTTTCCCATGATCCTCGTGGGCAACAAGGCCGACCTGGAGCTGCAGAGACAAGTAAGTTCTTAAGAGCTTTTTAAATATGTCCGATCTTTTGTGTGAGCCCTCCCATGGAAAAGTCACTGAGGTCTTTCACTTCCTCAATCACATTAATGTTGTGGTGGAAAGTGGGAATCCTTATAATTATTTATCTGTTAATTTTTTAAGCAGAGATTCTTGATGGTTTTTTTTTCCAGAACATAATTTAACTTGCACGTGATTGTGATTAACTCCATTGCAGAAGGCTGACTAGCCCATGTTGACTGCATGGCCGCTGCCGTTAGTATTGCCAGTATTGCCATGGCAATACTACTTCTCAAACAAGTATTGCCTGGCAATACTACTTTTACTCTGGTGATGGTACCTATGGCTGACAGTTCACAGAGATGTAGGCCAATGTATCGTATCAAGGTAACTCAAGCCTGCCCCCCAGAGGATGAAAAGCACTTTGGCAGCTGAATAAACAAGCGATCTTTGTTATCTCTTCAGAGGAAGAGTTCCTTATGACAGAATATATTTTTGTGTTTTCATATTCAGGATCAGCTCAGACCTCAGATCGGCTCAGAGCTTTTGTTCGGCAAACCCAGCTAACAGACGCTCTCCTGCTCTTTGTCTGTCATTGTTATGGTTTCACTTGGCCAGATGCTACTTTGTATTTTACAGTTTCATAGTAGTAAACAAGTTCTCATAATATTTAGATTTTTACTCTCTTCTGATGTTAGGTTCTAACTATGTTTTGCATAGCTTTCGCTCCAATGCTAACTTACACATATTACTCACTGGTCACTCACTGGTCACTCACTGGTTGGTCAACTTGGCAGCACCTTCGCCAGTTCCTTGACAGCTGTATGCCTGTAATATACTGTCTGTCTCACTTTTATGTAGTTTTAGGTGAAAGTGTCTGCAGCATAAATGATTAAAAATATTAATTTTAGTCCAATGAACATTAAACCCACTGAACTGCATTCCTCAACCAATTCCAGCAGGGGGCACAGAAAACCACTCTTCAGTTATTTTTTTAATGGTAAATGGCTTCTGCACAGGGACTTCCTGTAGCCTTAAGGTGTGCTTTGAGTTGCTGTTCATTTCTCCAGGTGACTCAGGAAGAAGGCCAGCAGTTGGCCAGGCAGCTGAAGGTGACATACATGGAGGCCTCAGCCAAGATCCGACTGAATGTAGACCAGGCCTTCCATGAGCTCGTTAGAGTAATAAGGTGGGTGGTTTTTAAGGATCTGTCCTGGTGCAAAGCTCCAGTTCGGAGGCGATTTATCCTGGACTCACTCTGGTACTTATATTTGATTCTGTTGAGACCAGTGGGGTGTGGTTAAGTTACATGAAAGCTCCCATAATTTTACTTAGTGTGCTGCAACATTAAAACCTGGGAATGAGACGCCGTCCGTTCAGCTAAGCGTTGCTCTGGGTTCTGCAGGAAGTTCCAGGAGCAGGAGTGTCCGCCTTCACCAGAACCAACCCGCAAGGAGAAGGACAAGAGTGGCTGCCACTGCGTGATTATCTGAGCTGGGGCACCTCCCCACTCCCATTTTTTTATTTTTTATTTTACCAGTGCCTGCCCTGCCCACTGACATCACTTCCTGTGTGGATGACCACTGCCGCCTTTGCTCACGTGCATGGCCCCGCGGTTGCCATAGCAGCGAAGGCCTTGACTGGAGAAGCTATCCTGGAACTACACTAATAGAACGACTAGGGCAGAATACAGAACACGACGGAAGGTCGCTGTCCGCGCCCAATGCACACGAAACAGCCATCAGACAGGAGTACAGAATCTATCAACACTAAGCACTGCTTCTTAAAACGATAAACAATTCCTTTTTGTATTTTGAAAGACTTCTATTTGCCTCGTTGTGGAATTTGTACATTTTGACAATAGTGCTGTCAGCAAACAAAAGAAGAAAATCCTGAAATGTAAACGAGCAAGAGAATATTTCCACCTTACGGTGTGAGTGTTCAGATTAAGCTTTGTGTGTGTGTTGTGCCATAACTGTTTTCGCATTAATTTGCTAATCAACTACTGTACAAAGGAATTGTGTGTTTTGCAAATGCATATTCAGTGAATTACTTCGCAGAAGTACAGTTTTGTAAGTTGAAGACCTTGGTTTAACATGAATAAACACAAAGGTATACTATTAACTATGGTATAATTACACAATTTGCCAAAAAAATACTATGTTTGGATGTAAATGAAGGAATATGTATTCAGTATCTGTGTCTCAGGATGTGGTTGTTTTGAGATCCACATCCTGTCTACTGTTTTTTTTTTTTTTTTTGATGAATCAGCGATACTATGAACCTGGACATTCTCCACCTCGTACCGCTTTGTCCACGCCTTTCACCCCCCGCCCTCACAGCCTCGACCAAACCAAGCATGTGTAGGGAGAGGGAGCTGGGGGCCACGCCCATTTGGGATATGTTCTCAGCATTTCAGCTGTACTGCCCCCTCAGTGAGGGGCACTTGTGAACTTTCTGGATGCCTCATCTCAGTTCCCCAGGTGAAACTGGCTTTGTGACAACAGGTGAAGCAGGTAGAACTGGGACAGATGCTGTAAAGATCAGTACAGGTTTCTTAAAATCAGTTTGGTCCGGGTATTCACCTTAGGGTCACCCAGATTCTGATGTAAGCAGTTATTTTCATTGTCTGCTTTGATACTGTAAAATGCATTGTATAATACAAATTGTGTTTTTATATATGTTTCCCAGATTTTCAACAACAAATAAACAGCTTTTAAACCATTGCTCTGGATTGAAGATGAGGTTTTGTCTTCACAGTGATCTATATGTCAGCATCCCATGGGTTTGTTTGTGAATAAGTAGTAATGCTTCCCTCATCTTCCTCACTTGAACAAGAAGCATGCCTAGTCACTGGTTACTTTGATGAGACCTGATGGTTAAAGGCTTTTGGCCATATACCTTTTATATGTTATTTTCTTATCAAACTGGTTAAGTATTTTTGTATACTTGTAAAAAAAAATTGTCATGGCAAGGTTGTGTGACTGTTCAGTCAACTCCGCTGGTTTTAAAATTTGTTTGGCAGCTTTGAAACTTGGATGAAGAACATTCTGGTTGGCAAACACTTTGCCTTACTGTCAAACTAAGTGGATTGGCTGGACTCTGCTGCCATGCCCTGTCACACTTATACAGATCCGCCATACCTAATTTGGCGTTGGAGAGTATCTTATGGTTTGGTGGTTGTGGTTCTGGTGCAAGAGCACAAACACTCTGCCCTATTCTTCTGGCATATGACTCTGTCCACCTGTTTTCTACTGTATGTATCCATATTGTGTCATTTTTATTTCACTTTATCTCCTCCTGTTGTGTAGCTTCCAGTGCTATAATAAAAACTGGTCAATGTACCTGATGTTATGGTCACTCTCTCTAAGCCTCCTTCTGCAGGTCCCTCGTGCTAAAAGCACACCTTTAGGTTTTAGTACCTGCACCTTTTCATATTTACATATTTTGCTTGCACCAATTTTGTCTTTTTCTGTAATTATTCTGCACATATAAAATCTATGGTTCTAATCCTTGAGAGGATAATTATTGTAGCCCCATCACTGATAAAATACATAATGACTGGAACCATCTGTGTTTACTATGGCTGGCTTTTAAACATAGTGCTGGACCTTGATCACAGGCTTGACCTTTTATCGTCACTCTGCCCCAGCTTTGTGAAACGGCAAGCTGACATTTTGGCTGAGCGAGTTTTGTTCCCATGGGGGAATTTTGCTTGCCCCGCTACATGATCCAAGCCTTCCGGTCACCCCTGTCATCAGCACAGCCAAGTGGCCGTTTCCCACCTTTCATGCTCACACAGACTCTGGCAAGAGCCCCATCCCTGCAAATTCAACAATGCTGGGGTTTCCATGGCGCCCAGAAAAGGTCTTTCATAGAGCGACGAATCATCATGCCTGATAGCATCAAAAATCTTATGTTTTAGCCATTGAAACTTTTTTTTCTGGGTGAACTAGGAATTATTTACCAGCAGCCTTAAAGAGAGTGAACAGAATATGCAGAAATAATTCATCAATAAGTCATCAATTTCTCCCTGTGAATGTCAGGCTGATTAAATCATTGCTTGGAAAGGGAACTACTGAAGAATATTTTAGAGATGTTAAATTTGCCAAAATGTGAACATTTTATTACTTATGATGAAACATGTCAAAGTATCTAGAGTTAAATAATATTCTTACTTCTTTTTAATAAAAATGAAAATTATTATCTGCAGGATCCATCCAACGGCAGTCACCCTGTTCATCAAAGATTGCTTTGGTCTTATTTCATTTCTCTCGTTGAGGTGTGGAGATGCCTTGCTGGGTTTTAACAGCCCTCCTTTGTTTTTTCTCTTGCCAGGCTTTCTCTCCTGGTCACTGCACTGGCATCCGCAATAGCCTGTTCAGGTACTTTGCCTCCAGTGTTCAGCATCTGACCAGCAGTGTGCAGTATGAGATGTGAGCTACTGGAAGGAATGTATCACAGTAATGTATCACTTCAGGGCCTCCTGATGGGGATGGAGGAGAAGTGAGCACCTTGGATGATGTCCAGCTCAGCTGGCTTGGGATCTGTGCTCTGATCTAGAAGTTCATGGGCTCAAATTCTGCAGTAGGAAGAGTAATCATACCAGACCTGGACCCTTGAGCAGAGCTGTTTCCCCAGCTGCTCTAGTGTTGCTGGCAGCCTCCCCTCCCTTGTATGTCATTTTAGGTAAAAGCATCTGCTAAATATGTGGTGAAATGTGCCAAATATTCCCACCATATAATACAGAGCAAAGCAAGTGTGGCCGTGGGCCAGCAATAGGGTGAGAATAGTTGCCTTATTTGTCATTTCTGTTTTAAGAAAAGAATAATGATTAATGAACATTTACTTAGTGTTGCATAGCCTGAAACTTAATAGAAGGTCCCCAGCACTGTTAATGCTTCCTCAGAAACTTTAATGTACAGTGTGATGTACCCACCATTTGGAGAAAAAAAATACATATTTCACAGTATTCATTTTGCACAGCTAAACCATTCTCCAAAATGAACCAAAATACTGAAATGCTATTTCATCAAAAAATATCCATGGTATCCAATAGGGGAAATAAATGAGCCTTTCAATTTCCTGCCAGTCAGTCTGAGGCTTGAAGTAAAAATCACAGTGCAGCCAATATTTCTTTTAGCAAACCTCATTTAAATCCAGCAATTCCGTGTTATGTCTCACATTGAATTGTAATTTTGAACTGAATTCTATACAAAAATAACATACATATAAATAAATCTGTAACATATTATACACTTATTTATCTTAAGACATACATATTCCATAATGTGTATATGATTTCTCCTGTAGTGTATCATTTATTAATATTCCAGTCCTCTTCCACTGCTGCCATTAGCAGATCTTTCTGCTAGCTCCGAGGTGGTTTTTAGCATGATGTGACACCAGAGCAATCATGTTTTTTTTTTTATTTAAAAATGCAGCATTCAGTTACTCCAGTAAAACCAGGGAGGTGGTCATCTCCAATCACAGGTCAGAGTGCTTGACAATGTGGTTTCTGTAGCAGACTGTTAAGTTGGACTCACTGGGTGAATGGTCTTTTCATGCCACATCATCGTTCTCTCAGCTTCTGTTTGCCGTCATAGAGAGCAGACCATCAGCTGCAGTTTGCCACCAAAAGCCATCACCTTGCTTGACTCCTGCATGTGCCTCTGGTAGAGCTGTACATGTAACTTAAAAACATAAAACATCCCGCTGGCTAATGCTTCTCTTTTCCCCTTATATATATTTTTGCCCATAATATGCCATGCTGTGCTTTGTGTTAGTATTTATTTCATTCACAGCTTGCTCTCTCAGGTACATACGCTTGTATACAATATAGCTTTATTTGTCAAAGTAAGGAAGCTCAAAAGAATGCAGGGGAATGACCAACAAACTTAGGTACTCAGCTCCAGGAACCAATGAAACTCTTGGCTCAGCCTTAAGGCCGACCTCACTGTTGTAGTAAGCCTATAGAGTCCGTATAAACTCTTCTAGACTGATGGAGCTGCTTGTACAAAGGGAACTGGTTTTTGTGTTATACACTCACATCAGTCTGTGATTCATCTTCCTTTCTAAAGATACAAAATCTTTGTAGGCTATTCTTTGAAATAAAATATCACAGCCCACATGCTTCAGCTTTGTGCCACTGCCTTCTAACTCATATAAAAGAAAAGGTGGGTATAACACTGGATATGTGACTGTATCTCCTGTGCCAGCTGCACATAGTACATTTCAAATGTCATAGCAGCTCCTGGATATAATCAGTGAGGATCATTTGGGACGAAGGGCCCAAAGATGATTTTCCGCCTGGGTCAGCCACAGTATTTGAAGTGGTGACCTTACGATCATTGATAGAGTCCGAAACCATGAAGTCACACATCACCCCTTTTAGCATTCCATGGCTAGAATTTTAATTTTGTGCTTTTCAAAAAAGGCTCATCCAGTAGGTCGTGGAGCTCCTGGGGCGCAACCACTCATCCCTCCAACCCATCCATGGTTACCTCAGTACATCCTTGCCAACCATCTCAGCCAAGCCTGCTGTGACCGCCACTCCCCAAACTTTGGTCAGATCTTCAAGTCTCCAGGCACACTCCAACCACTTTCCGCCCCCCAGTGTCATGCCCCAGTTCCAGCCCCAGTGTCCAATTGTTTCCACTTATGGGATTCCCCTTATCTTGGGTTCCCTGTCAGTGCTCAGTGTTGTCCCAGTTTGTTGGTCCTCTCTTCTGTCATGATCTCCCTTTTGTCAGCCCTGTTCTGAAGTCCAGTGTTCTGTCTGTCTGTTCCGTTTTCCCTCAGGATTCTATTCCTACCTTCATCATTCCTGTTCCCCTGGTTGCAATGATGCTCGGCATCTCATGTGTTGCTTCCCTAGTCCCATGAGCCTGGTCCAGTCTGGTGTCCTGTCTGGTATGTTGTTTTCCTAGTTCTGTTGCTACCTCCCATGCCCAGAGTGGGCGCCTTGGCAGGGTACTGTCAAGATCTATCTCCATCAACCCATCCTGTTCCTGCTTGGCAGATATCACTGCTGGCCATCCTGTGCCCTTTCTTTGGCATTTATCCCAGCTGTTTACCATTCCTTGTTATGAGTTGTTACGGTCCACACCTGCCCCTCATGCACTCCTTGTTACCAATGTATATAAAGCATTGTACCGTCTTGTGGTCAGGATGGATGCAGGCACGGAGTTAAATAACTGTGTTTTAAAACTTCTCCAGCTTGCCGGTACAGCAGATATGCTTTCTCCATTCCCAGAATTCACACTCGACACTTTTTCTCATGTCCAGCCCAAAAGTAATCCATACATACATGTAAGTTGGTAGTGCCCTCTGCTGACATTACATAACATCATTCCTTCTTTTGAGACTGAAGTTTTACTTGGTTCTAACGTATATGAGGAATTTAACCCAGTAACTCAGAATTAACTCACTGCATTATCAGTGCAGTGCAATTTTCAATACCACAGCAAAACACTTACATAAAACATTTTTTTTTCAAACTCTCCAGCTTATTGTGAAATTTATTATTAATTTCTAAAGACACTTTAATTCCTAACACAAGCTATGTGTCAACTATATCGTCCTTTCAATTAAAATTCTGGAATGACCCTGTCTCCGGAACTGGTCTGTGCTGAGTCTCTAGCATCTGAAAGGCACAGCGGTCAGATCCTTGTTATTTATCAGGGGCACCAGGAGTTTGTGATCTGTGTGGAGTGTCAAGTTGCAGACTCTGGGGGCACAGCAGAGGTGAGGACGGGCTCTGGGGGCACAGCAGAGGTGAGGACGGGCTCTGGGGGCACAGCAGAGGTGAGGACGGGCTCTGGGGGCACAGCAGAGGTGAGGACGGGCTCTGGGGGCACAGCAGAGGTGAGGATGGGCTCTGGGGGCACAGCAGAGGCTAGAATGGGATGTGCAGGCTGCTGTGGGGTGGACTCTGGAAGATCGGGATGATCGGCAACCGCTCCTGGGCTGGACTCAGGAATCTCAAGACGAGCGGTGGCTCCTCCTAAGCCGGGATCTGGAGGCGCCGGGATCTGGAGGCGCCGGGATCTGGAGGCGCCGGGTCAGGTGTGGCGGCAGCCATGGACACAGCCAGCCTCCTCTGCTTCTTCCTATAAAGATGGTAGGTGGAGCTGCAGCTGGATGCGGGAATCTGGTGGGCTGAGCGGCTTCACGCTGCAGAGAGGCGGTGGCGTCCCCTCGGGTGGGCTCTCTGTGGCTTTCCCTGGGCATGGCTCTCTGTGCACATAGTCAGGTGAGATGGGCTCTGGTTGCATGGGGTCAAGCGAAATGGGAGAAACGGGCCAGGCCAGTTTCTTACCCTTTCTCCTCCTTCAGTCCGAGCCGGGAGCTGTGGCGAGCTGCGGAAAGCCGGTGGGCTTAGCTGCAGCGGGCAGAGCAGCTTCACGCCGTGGGGAAGTGGGGAACTGAATGACTTCACGACCACATGAAGGACTCTGAAGGAATCAGGTGAGGCAGGTCCTGCTCGTCATCTTGGTGAGCCCCGGACAGCATCCACTCTGGCAGTGTGACCCATACGATGGGAGACTCACTGGAGTCCACATCCTCCTCGGGCTCATCGAAGTCACTCTGTCTCAATGAGTTGATGAGGGGATTGCCAACGAACTATCACTGAGAGGCTCAGACATCAGTAGGAGGCTAGGTGCAGGGGACAACGTCCAGGCTGAGAAGCAGAGTGAAAAAGGCTCCTGTGGATACCTGCTAGGCAGTGGGTAGAGTCTGATCATTCTGTCACGACTTGTAGGACGAAGGACTCAGGGGCAGGCATAAGGAAAACAAAAGGGGTTTATTAAATCAAAACTGAACAAGGACTGGAAAACAAACAGGACTGCAAGGTATCCGAAGGGAAGATTGGTACAGGGAAGGGCACTGGCAACAGGAAGGTGTGACCAGACTGGGGCTGAAGAAACCAACAGGTACTTAAATATAGAGACTAACAAGGGGTAAAAAGCAAGAGGCATGGCTCATCAGGGCCATATTAGAGAGGAGACAGGAGGGTCAGGCGGACCTGATGGGCAGGACGTAACAAAGCCAGGATAATGAGGGTAATCCACAGCGCCTTGCTGTGACCTGCTTGCTCTTGAAAGGCAGACAACAATTCAGCGACTCCAGTGTTTTCTGCATTTGAAAAAAATTCAGTGTTGTTTTACCTTTCTTTTCAATGGCTCCCGGAGGATAAGTATATTTGTCAGTAGATGGAAGTGGGTATGGATGCCTCTCTGAGAGAATAAGAATGGCTATCTGTCTTTGACATCTGGTATCCTGGGTGAAGGAGTATCATTGATCTAGCGAAGCTATAGTATGAATGTCTTCTTGATCCATGTTTGAAGTTCTCCCCTCTCGGCTCCTGCCTTCCCTTCTTGTGAATAAAGAGTCACCATCTTCCTTATTAGTTCTTCCATGGACTCATCCGTTTCCCCAAAGAGAAAATCTTGGGGCTGCCATCTAATACATCCATACTGATCCACTGGGCCCTTTGTCCAATTTTTGTCCACTTCTGCCACAGAGCAAGAATATTTACTTGTTTCCATCATGTCAGTTCACGTGTTCCACCCTTGTCTTGATTTGAATCAGAAGACAGCTATATCCATCTCCAATGATCTTTCCACCTTCAAGAACAACTGAAAAACCTCCTGGGCACCGTCTAATTATACATTTAGCAACTTTGTGAATTTTGTTTCCCTTGATGGATTAATATTGTACTCTCACATTTGGTCCATCACACACCTCACCATTTGTCTTCTGTCAGCTGCTGATGGTCTTCTAAGATTGGCAACTACTGTCTGTATCCCAGCTGGCATTCTGTCCCACTTAGCTCTTGACTTGAAGTTTGATGGTCATGAAACCTAAAAGTGGTGGGGAAGACATCTTTAAGGGGTCTGAACTACACATGGATGAAGGAGATGAGGACAATGGGCCTGGTTCAGTTTGGTCATGATCTGAAAAACAAAAATGCAGAAAATAAAAAAAGCATATCAAACATTGGGTTCATACTAATGTTCTACACATACTATATTATGTTTAATTTCCTCTCTTACTGTCACATGTCCAGGCCCTCTGTCTTCTGCACTGTATTAGTCTGAGGGAGTCTGCAGAATCCTCTTCTCACACCAAAGCAAATCCCTCTTGAATTCAACACCCCACATTCGTAAACCCTTTAACAGTGTAGTCAATATTTCTTTACAAAAGTCAGGGAGAGCTGACATTACCAAATCTCTGATTTGCTGTAAATTATCCTTTGATCTAATAACAGAAAGTGATGCCCATAATCAGTTGCCATTTTGATACCTCTGTAGATAAAACCACATACTGTGAAAACATGTATCTTTAAACAACTGAGGGAATCGCGATATCACGTTATCCACAGTACATTGACATTGACCACACCCCTCATTCATATATTCAAGCACCACATTATTCTTATATTTATACTGAATCGTGATATCCATGTGTCAGTGAAATGACTGGATATAAATTGTATCTTCATGGAAAAGTGATTTCAGATTGCTGATGGAAAAAAAAATGATTAAGAGCAGCTGCTGGTAAACCACATATTTTATAATCTGGAAATGGGTAATAATCTGGTAAATCGTCTTGCTTAATGCAAACACAGTGATGGTTGTCCTGAGGAGCGTCTAATAAGCAGTACAATATCCTGTAAAGGTACAAAAAATTGTCTCTCAGAGACAAAGTAAACATGTCTGCTAAACAACGATCAGTCTAATCCTGCACACATGTAATTCCCTCATCATTTTTTCCAAGCAAAACAAGCACTCCTTCTTTCTATATAGCTACCTTTACTCTCACTTCATTAGTAGCCACAGTGTTGTCTGGCTGCATGTCATAGTGGGCAACTAAATATTCTTTCATTATTTCATTTTTCATTATAGTAACTCATAAAAAAACTCAGTGCATCTGTTCACCTGTACAGTCTGAGAGAACATGCTGTCAGTACTCAAATATGCTTGCAGAAGTTGATGTCGTTCTGCTAGCATTTTACACAAGTTTTTGAAGTTGTGCAATTTTTTGGCACTTTGCTTAAAGAATGCATGTTTACCTTAGAATCCACTATTGAATCAGTGGGACAAACACAATAATGACCTCTGGATAATGAATTAGATAGTGTTGCTTGGGTTTTAGAGCGTGCTCAGGAAAAAGTGTGCTCCTGTCATGAATGTACTCTTCAACATGAACCTTAAGATAGGCCACCTGACATACTGTAACTGCTGGAGCACAAACAAGTTCAACAATTCGTCTCAGCATTCTTTTTTATTCTATCCCCTACCATACTAGTTCTAGAATGTTTTCATTCCTGTCCACACTACCTTCAACCTGCTACATTCATATTTGCATACAGGAATGAAAACATTCTGGCAGAGGGTGTGCCAGGAACAGGACTAAGAATCAGTACCCCAAGGTTATACCAGTTTTGCATTTTTCATTTTTTTTCCCATTTTCAGTGATTGTTTTCAATCAGTGACGGTGGTGTAGAAGGTAGTGCTATCATTCGGCAACTGGAGGACTACAGGTTCAAGCCCCGGTTCCTCCTGACCCCATCGAAGTGTCCTTGAGCAAGACACTGAACCCCAAATTGCTCCCAGTGAGCTGGTTGGCACCTTGCATGGCAGCCTCTGCCACCGGTGTGTGAATGAGAGGCATGAATTGTAAAGCACTTTGAGTGCTCGTGGGAGTAGAAAAGTGCTATATAAATACAATCCATTTACCGTTTAGTTTTTATTCATTTTAATGTTTATTATAGCATACTAGTTTTTAGTAAAGGCATTTGTCAGAGGCGTGATTCAAATAGATCAGATAGAATTGTGACAGGCAAATGACGTCACATGCGTGTCGTTTCTATGGAGACCTGAATGGGACTTTTGTGATATCCAGCAATACTTTTCCATTACTAATAATAACTGTACTGTATCCATTGAAAGCACAAAATATACAATTAATGGACAAATAAGTATAAACCTAAACGATACAGACATGTCCAGTTAAGTTTGTTTAAGATTTAAACTATTGGGGACAATACACACCATGTAACTTTCATATTATGTATTTTTATACGTATTTATTAATAATTGTACTGTGTCCATTCAGCACCAATAAATGTAAGCAAGACAGCAAGACTA
Organism: Boulengeromyrus knoepffleri; assembly: GCA_026770805.1. Lineage (NCBI taxonomy): Eukaryota > Metazoa > Chordata > Actinopteri > Osteoglossiformes > Mormyridae > Boulengeromyrus > Boulengeromyrus knoepffleri. Next base: position 23,947,731 of record JABJVO010000008.1, on the reverse strand, counting down.
TTGAACATGAAGTGCACAGATAGACATTGAAATGTTAATTAAAATTCGTCCGTAAAGAAATCTGAAAAACCAAGCGGTGTTGTTTGCTTTTTGCTGAAAGATATTGCTGCCAGTAAACTGAATATAACACACTTTCTTGATGTACCAAAAGAATGGTACTTCAAATATGTCCATTCTCCGCTGGCGTATAATTGGTACCAGTGCTGAATGACATCACAACGCAAAGCAGGGTATTTTGTACTGAATTCGAAAAAGTAGTATATATTATAGTGCTGGACGATGTGCCATATTAATACCAACATCGCATGTTAGCCACATGCAATTCTTACATCGCTAGTAAGCGAGATTAAAGATCAGGCTTTTTCTTGCTTTCAATTTTGTACAGACATTATAAGTTTCACTGAAACATTTTTATCCTGGCATAGAAAAAAAACCTTAACTAGCTATGCAATTTGAATTATTATTCCTTTTTAGATTATCTAATATATGTTTAAATATCAGTTTAAAGTTACCTCCTCTGCTTTGGCATTAGCACTGCATGCATTCTCAGAGACAATCATAATCATTTTCATCATTGCTGTTTAAATCAGTCCTAAATGGGTTTGGGATAAATTCATGAACTCCTTGTTATTTATTTATTACAATATTTCTTACAACAAAATCACATTGTTATATTTACAATCAAATCAAATTGCTAGGACAGCACACTATATGCATGCTGTCCTAGTATATTAAACAAAATATTTTTAATATTTCTTTTCATGCCATCCTGATGTTTTTGTTGTATCTGTTCTTCCATCCAGATTGTAATTAATTTTACTTTTACTTCGCTTCTCATTGTTTTCTGAATCTGCAACTGTTTTCAAGGCGACGTTTGTATTATGTTTCAGAGGCAGACTATTTGCATAACCAATCGACAAAGAAAGTGTTTCAAGCCCCACCCCACAGTATCAAATAAGTACCCTAGCTGGTTTGGCACTTTTGATACTGAAACGTTGGACACATGTTTTCCTGAACTAGTGAGTGATTTGCAATTTTTCATGTGGTAATGTCATTACCGTAACAAAATAGTTAAAAAAGTTTAAAGGAAAATGTATAATCGATAATGTTAAACTGAGACTGGTAAAGTTGACATTTTTAAGTCAATTTGATTATAAGGTTTCCTCAAGTTTGATTTCTGATCCGGCAGGTGAACATAGACTGCGGTTTTCCTTCTCCCTTACTATTCGAACTGCCGGACCTCGCTAAAGCCCCTGCAACACTGGCTTGAAGGAAGAAGAAGCAGAGAGACCGCAGATGGGAGGACTTGAAGCCTATGCCAAAGCGGCTTCCCCCAGGTGTGCGCCCGAAGCCTACGCAGCTGCTTCTCCCAAGAGTGTACCCAAAGCCAGTGCCTTCTGTGGTTCACGCTTAGCATTTAAAGGTACCAGGTCTCCAGAGGATACCATCCCAAGGATCCCTAAATTTCCTGTAAAGGAGGTGTCCGTGGCGTCTTTCCCAGAGGCACATCTCCCCTTGGCGTCTTCCCCAGAGGTGCATCTCTCCGTGGTTCCTGCTCAGGGCCCCGTGGTTCCTGCTCCGGCCCTTGACCCAGCTCCCCTGCCTCTGCATCCTGTCCTAGCTCCCCTGCCTCCGGACCCTCTCCCTAAGAGACCCAGCCGAACCCCAGAGGACTTAGCCCTCCTAACTGCCTTTCCTCCCTCGTCATCAGAGGAGGAGTTAGAGTGGGATCCTCTGGGGCTTTCCCTGAGACCTTCCCCAGGGACCCCCTTCAGAAAGACATCCTGGCCCTGGCTTCAACAGGGAAGTCGTCTCTCCGTATCACGGAGACGGAGGGATCACCTGCATTGGGTGAGGGTCCCGCTCCGCCCTGCCCCCACAGTCGCCTGCAGGCCCCCTTGCACCTGCTCATCGCTTGCCTGTGGTCCCTCCTACGACGGCTCATCCCTCGCCTGCACCTCCGCCGGCTGTTGCTGTGCGGTCGCTTGCTGTGGCTTCCTCCTCGCCTCCTCCAATGGTCCCTCCTGCTCCCTCCTTGCCTCCTCCGTGGTCCCTCCTGCTCCCTCCTTGCCTCCTCCGTGGTCCCTCCTGCTCCCTCCTTGCCTCCTCCGGTGGCCCCTCTGCCTCGTGGTCGCGGGGGGTGCCTTCGACTCCCTGGCTCCCCCCTCCTTTCACCTCTTTACCCCCTGGTTTTGTTTCCCCTGTTGGTACGCCCCCTGTGTTAGCTCAACGTCCGTCTGTTCCATCTTGGTTCCCTCCCGGTCCCTTTACTCTCCTGGATGGTGTGGTTCCCCCTGTGGGTGGTTACCCTGTGTTCAGTGTTCCTCCTGTTGGGTTATCCCCTGGTGTTGTCCTGTTTTTGTCCTCCTCCTTGGTGTCCTTGGGTTCTGTGTTTCCATCCTTGGTGCCTCTGTGTCTGTCGGCATTCCCCGTGGTTTGTCAGTTGTTGTTGTGGTGGTGTTCCTTGTGTCTGTTTTGTGTGTCGGTACTGTTCCCAGTGTTCCGTTGATGTCTTTGCTTTTGTCTCCCTCCAAGTGGTGTTCTTCGGTCTGTCCCTCGGTCCTGTGTCACGTCTTGTTCTGGCTCCCCTGGTCCTGTTTGCCGCATGCTGTTACCTGCTCTGTCTAATCTTGAGTCTGTGTATTTCAGTGCTTCCCAGTTAGTCTTTCCCCAGTCTTGTCATTAACGTCGCATGTTTCTTCATGCTCCCAATTGTGTCATCCCTCTAATAAACCCAGAGTTTTACCCTTCGTTCCTGGACTCCCGCGTTTGTCTCCCTGCCATGCTTCAAGTGTGACATGACAAAAACACCAAATATCAGCCAATGATCACCAGAGAAGCACCACAAATTACAGGCTAAAGGCAGCATTATCATATATTATCTTGAATAATATATGAGTAAAAATATATTAATAGTACTTTTTACTTTTTTAGAAAAAACGTACTTCTCTTAAGTGCAGCTTAGAACACTTTTTTCCACAAGGGTGATCTCAACCACAGCGGTCGGTGTTGCTAGGTCCAGCAAAAATCTCCAGCCCAAGGTCTGCTTAAAATCCACCCAACGGAAACTGAAACTAGCCCAGTATTTGAAATCCCAGTATACATTATCTTAAAGAAACAAACTGGGATTTTGCTTGCTGATCACATTAAAATGTTCAACATTTTAAAACCACAGTACACAATGACATCACATAGACAGCTGCACTCTCCTTTCCACAGCTGACAGGAGTGAGATTTTCAATTTGAGATAAGTCTGTGTACACATGCACATGCATTTACATGTATGTAACAGTTTTATTATCTTGTAAATAGTCTATTGAGTTTGCAAAATACCCCAACGCTTCTGATGTAGCTAATTTTAAGTTTATAATGGAGTAATAGGCCTATATATTTTGCGGTAAGATTGCTTGCCTGAGTCTGAAATAGCCCAAAATAGATCAATTAGGCGGGAAAACTGTGGACCTGGCAACTCTGACGGCCAAATTTCTGCTCTACCCACCCAATTGGTCAGCTTTAGCCTGCGCCATCTGAATCTGCCAATCACGTTTATTTCATTCGCCCCATCAGATATTCTTCTCTGGAGCATTTTTAGTCGCCAGTGGAAGTGGAGAAGGAATGTTACCTTATTCTTATTCAAGCTCCTTGTTAAAAATGTCTTTTGTTGCTGTAGTTTGATGTATTATCGTGTTCTTTGCTAGTAGTGGTTTAGTTAATTCTTAGATAGTTAGCAAGCTAGTACAGTGAAACCCCCGTATCTGCTGATTTGGTCGGCTTCAGTGTAATTTCTAAATAAAACTTTATAATTGGTATTGTAACACCGGCGGGGCGCATGTCCCAGCATGCCCCGCGTGCAGTTGTAAATAGCCCTTGTTGTGTTGTTGCTGTTATTGTTAATAGTTAATTCCTTATTGTTGCGCGTATGTCTACCTGTGTCTTGTATATACCCAGTCTGATCCTCATGTGTAATTAGCTTCCGCAAATTTCCCACCGTATATATGCGTCTTACAGTTGGGCGTCTGACAACCTTTTGTTTCTTATATGTAAATGTTTCGGTGTTCGTTGGGTGCCTGATGTAGTCTTTATAAGTACTACTAATAAAGAGCGTGTTTCCCCAGCAAGTGTCTCCGTGTCTCTGTTCCCGCGATGCCTCGGTCCGCCCGATGCCACAGTATGTATACGTACAAGGAAACCAATAATTTATAGTGTTCGCTACTATGTCCACGGTTTCGGACCTCCGCGGTAGGTCTTGGAACGTATCCATCCCGCGGATACAGGCGCACTACTGTACTTAACACAGTTTGCTAACGGTGATGTCAGCGCTGGGTTGTCAACTTTGGTCAGCTGGCTGGAGTGAGATTGTGAATTACAGGCAAGTTTGCACACACATGTACATGTTTGTAATAATTTAATTGCCTTAATAAATAATGATAATGAATAATAGTCTACCTCAAAGCTTTTGATGTAGCTAATTTTAGGTTTATAATTGAATAATATAGATTTTCCATAAGAATTAAGAACCTGAAAGCGTGAGTTTCACGTCAGATGCGTGTGAACTAGCAACCCAATCGGCGCTCAGTTACAGGTACCTGGTTAGATAGATTACTTGCTATAATTCACTTAAATTAGTCATACACAAGCATAAACATGCAACATCATTTGGTTCACAAATCAAAACTTTCTACCAGCAATTCAGTTACAGCTGCTCTTATAGCTTGAATAACCAAGCTTCGTGACCGGTGCTTTCGAACCAATTAAGTGGGCTGCTATACTGTGGCCATGCAGTTCAGGTAGTAATGTTACATTTTTCTTGCCGACTTGGCACCAATGCAGTGAAGGTCGCTTCTACCTTTGTTTGCAAAGTCAGTTTGTTTATGCTTAGGTAATTATCTTTACCAAACATACAGTATGTGCCGCGCCTATTTCTCTGGTCACAAGCCGCTACTGCACTGTAGTATAGTCCATTGTGTGAATTGGTGATCACCCAAAATTTCTAATTGCCCCCCATCTTAAGCAGTACCGATGCCTGATCTCAACCCAGCTGACAATCGCCGTTACAACACGCTATTCTACTGAAACAGTCGGTTTTTATTTTGCGTAACTGGTTATGGTTAATAAGGAATGATTTATAGCTAAAACCCAGAATCTTTGACAAAAGGAATTATTTTTCTGCGTGAAACCGAGTTATTTAACGTATAAATTATTGGAGCAGTGGACAACTGACATGGGCAGTGCCAGGGGGCAGTGCTTGGGGACGGTACCTTGCTCAAGTAGGCTATGGCATGCCTTATTTCCGTCTGATTTTTAAAGCATGAAATCAGTCTGGGCCAGGACAATGTCACTTATTAAATATAGTGGGATATCTGATGTGTATTGAAAAGTTTATATGTTGCCTGATTGGGCATATTTCCAGGCCTGATTGGGAGTGGAAAGACGTTTGCGTTTGTCTCATTTTCTGATAAAATACACACATACTATTACTGAAACTGCCCAGATATGTACTTTCCCCAAAGTGGTAACAAGTCAGTAGAATCGTGTCCAGTTAAGACGAATCGAAAGCCAAATGCAGTTCTGAAGCTAAGCCTCGCTAAATGAGCCCCCTACAGACGCAATCGCGTCATTGCATTCGGCTGCGCAGCATTTAGGGTTGACCGGAAAATCCGAATAAGGAGCTGTGAATAAGGAGCCAACTTCAGCCTCGTACAAACCCAACCCCACAAACACAGAATCCCCGACTCTCATTCTCAGAAGCAATGCTGACATCTGAGAAACAAGCATTGCTCATTACTGCATTTAAATAAGATTCAGAGGCAGATACTCATAGCCAGATAACACAGACGTACATAGCCGAAGTAGCTGACTGCAAATGCAGCATCTCTGCCATTGAAACAGTCATATTAACTTATTACTGTTAGATCAGTGTGGAAGAATATTAAGTCACAAACAATTTGTCAGGTATAATTTAGAATTTTAAAAGTCCAAAGTGTTTTTTAGATCATGGGGCATTTCTGTAATATATATTTTAGGATATGTTGGTCAGAAATAAAAACACCGGCAGCGATCAGCAGCGGGTCAGCATGCATGGTATCCGTTTATTATTCCTGCACGCAGTGAATTATAGGAGTCATCTGTAAGAAGACATTTCAGACATACTATAGGCTTAATGATCAATGCATAAGTGTATCCTGAGATGTGCGCTTTGGACTGCACTCATAACAACTTCACATTTTTGGCTTTCATGTCAATAGCAGAAGTAAAAAAAGGCAGTTTTGCTGTTTGACATGAGAAATTTCCCTTCATCTTCAAAATGGTACATCCCTTGCGGTGTAAAACCCGGACGGCAGTGGTTTCAGCGCATCTTCACTGCGAAATGAACTGAATGATGGAAATTCAGTTCGTACTGACTGAGTCGCCAATGCAACACCGCAGCGTTTTAAATGCGGTGCTGAATGTGCGTGTTCCCTTCATCTATTCGGCTTCATTAAGATATTACTGCAAAGGCCATCATGGATGGAGTTGGTAGCAACAGGACAATGTCCTACAGCCGTTGGAGTTATGACAAGTAGGTTTTTTATTTGTTGTTTTCGATTTATTTTGGTGTCAGTAATGACTGTACGTAAAATACAGGCGACACTGAACGAAGTCCTTTTCGGTTGCAAATGCGTCCTACTGTATTTAAATGCCACTAAATGTGTGTAAGGGATCTTCAGTGTTACTGCCTCATAACAGCAGGTGTATTTGATTTCTCAGAACCACGCAAAACACGTCGATCAGCTCCTAAAATGCTTTTTTGTATGGAAGCATAATTACGTGAGCTTCGACTTAATGATGATGAACAACGTATTTATTAGACTGTCAAAGTGAGCTTTATAAAGTTCGCTAGAATCAGTCATTTTACAACGTTTGTGTATATGGTATGTATATAGTAGTGTCGTATATCACTTAATAAATAATGAATTGTATATTTATGTGACACAATATGTAGTGTACTCTATGTGTGTGTGTGGGTGTGTAGTGTTTGGCTTTCAGGTAGGCTACAGGATCTAGCTATGTATAATATCAACATAAATTATTAATAAAGTATGTGCGGGCCATATATATATATATATATATATATATATATATTTTTTTTTTTTTTTTTTTTTCCTTTTCAAAATCACAGCCAGTACTCTCTAAAGTGTATAGCTTTCATACCACTTAGCTGCATTCCCCACCCCTTTTTTCCGGAGTGATTAACAATATGAGATCTGTAAACATTATACGCAACCTTGCTCCTCTTCTGTATACACAGTGTGTGAATGAGCCTTTTTAAAAAGAAATATAAAAAATAACCCAGCAGCCAAAAGCTGCCCCCCCCCCCCCCCCCAAACATACACATTAAGAAGCCCTAACCAATTACTTGTTTGTTTACTTCCTGAATTTCCCTTCTGACCTGAGACTTCTTCATAATTGGTATTCAGTGATTGCATCCATTGAGCCAGAGACTGTAATGAGGTCACATTTATCCCATTGTGTATTATGGTAAGATCTCTGTAACAACAGACTGAGCTTCTGCTGATGCTCCGATAAAATTTATCTTTTTCATTGGCTGGGTTCTATTCTGTAGATTGGGAATAGATCTTGAAATATACATGTGTAACATGCCTGCCCGTCATGTCCGCCTGACCCTTTTGTCTCCTCCCTGATGAGCCACGTCTGTTGCTTGTTGCCTCTTGTTAGTCTTTGTCTTTAAGTACCTGTTTGTCTTCTCATCCCCAGTCCAGTCATTTAAGTCAGTCCGCTTATTGCCTGTGCCCTTCCCGATACTGGTCTTCCCGTTTTGACCCGTTTATTCCCGTTTATTTCCCTGTTGTTGTCTCAACCACAGTAAAACCCTGTTTTTGTTCAACAAATCCCCGTTCCTCAAGTCCGTTCATTTTATGTCATGACAGAATGACTGGACTCCTCTCCTCCAAGCACCTAGCAGGTATCTCCAGGAGCCTCTTTTGCTTTGCATCTCAGCCTGCATGGTTTCCCCTGCACCTAGCTTCCTCCCAGTGTCTGAGCCTCTCACTTGGTGATGGTTTGTGGGCAACCCACTCATCGACTCCATGAGTGAGAGCAACCTAGAGGGGCCTGAGGAGGATGAGGACCCCAGTGAGTCTACCGTCGCGCGGGTCGCCCCACCCGTATGGACACTGTACTGGACTTGACATCATGATTAGGACGACGTGCCTGAGCTGATCCCTCTGGAGCCCAGTGTCTTCGACATGGACCAGTTCGCCACTTCCCCGTGATGTGAGGTCACTCTACTCACTACTTCCCCGCAATGTGAGGCTGCTCTGTTCACCGCTTCTCCATGGCGTGAAGCATAGTGTGAAGTCGCTCCACCTGGCTGCTCGCCGCAGCTCCGCCTACCGTCTCAGGAGGAAGAAGCAGAGGAAGCAAGCTGTGCCTGTGGCTGCCGCCTAGCCTGACCCAACGTCTCCAGAGCTCTGCCCAGGGGAAGCTGCCACCATGCCTCCACGGCCCAACCTAGAAGTGGCCTCGTCCCAAGCCTGCTGAGCTCAGCCCACACATGGTCCATTCTGACCATCATCGCCTCTGCTGCTACTCCAGAAGCTGTCATCCGCTTTGCTGTGCCCCCAAAGGCCACGCTTCAGGTCTCCTAGTCCAGTGAGGACCACTCCGCCTGTGCTCCAGGCTCCTGGCCCAAGAGGGGTAACATCACCTGTGCACGGTCTTGCGGCAGCCGTGCCGCCTGAGCCTACCCCGATTGATGCCATTCCACATACATCTGTCCTATTTGGGACCACGCCTCTGACTAAGCTCCCACTCTGAGCAGTGTGGCCTTCTATCTCTCTTGCTTGCCATCCTGCAGGAAACCCCAGTGGTAGCGTCAGGAGTCCCGGCTTCACCCTGCTCGCCTCCGGGTTCCCCGGCTGTGCCTTGCACACCTCCTGCCATTTCGTTGCCTGCACCCAGTTCATCTCCTGCCATCCTGCCGGCTCCCGCCTCATCTCCTGGTATCCCACCAGTGCCCGCCTCATTTCCTGTCATCACTTTGGTGGCCTTCTCACAGCCTCCTGGCTCTTCACTGGTGGTCCCCTCATCCCCTGCTGGTTTCTGCCAGGCTGGGTTGGGCCGACCCGGAAGATGCCCCACCAGAGGACTTAGAGTGGAACCCTCTGGACCTTGCCCTGTGTCCCACTCCATGGGTCCTAAGTTCTGGTGCAGTCAGCGGTGTTGGCTGGGGCCCAGGAGAGGGGCTGGCAGAATTTCCATCTCTTGGAGGGGGAGATGGGGGCACAGTATTCATGCCAGCCAATCGGTCTTTCGTGCGCTCAAGATTCTCTACCTGGGCAACTCTTCTGCTGAGACCAAGAGATGCATTCCTTCTCTGACCCTCCAGTCCCCTCGGTGCCCTCTGAGGCCCTTAGGCCCTGCTGTTCTGATGGGCCCATCCTCGCCAATGATTGGGCCCAGGACGGTCCAGGTGCCTGGGTCCCCACCCAGCTCCCCAGGGTCCGGGAGGCTCCCCAGATGTGCCCTGTATCCTCTGGTTACACCTTGGTTCCTTACCCTATCCTGCCTCCATTTTGCCCTGGCCTGTGTCCCCTGTTGCTCCATCCAGTGTTTCTGTCTCTTCTAACCGCTTATGTAGTACAGGTATGGTGGGGGGTGGCCTATCAAAGACAGCATATGGCACAATGCAGCTGAACACACAGATTATGCTGTAGCATGCAACATTATTTTTAGGTCATTAAGAGTTTCTCATTGAGAGCCATAATTGCCATTTTTGTTCAGTAGTAGGGGTGGTAAGATGCTCCTTAAGATTCACCGTTGCCTTATGTCGTGAGGGTTGGATGCCCAGATTGTACCCTGGCTCTCTGTGTGTGGAATCCACACATTCCTCTAGGCATTTTGTATGCGTTGAAGTGAACTGTTCTCTATATTGCTCTGAGATGTGTGAATGCATGTATGGATCAGGATGTCTGTGTACTAGATATGTGGTGGGAAAATGTAGTGATACATAGTTTTGCTTGCGTGTTCACAATTCAATTTTTTTTTTTTTTTACGTTTTTGCAAAATTTTTTATGTTTTTTGATATGTCAACATTGTCAAATGTCGGTTGTGCACTGAAAATTGGCCATATATGTTGATTAGTGCCTGGCCTCGTTTTGATCACTCTGGATTAATTACAGAAGTCAGTCAGTCCCAGTTTTTAGGCCAAACTGTAGCCCAAAGAGTCTCCCAAAATTCTGCCAACTGTACACGAAAGCTCGTAGTTTATCTTGGACTTCCTCGTTCTCTCAGTTGGCAGTTGCATGAGTCTCTAAGTAAATATCAACCGCCAGCCACATGTTGACACAAGACCTTCTTGGGACTGCAGTGAGGTTAAGTTGCCCTATTCAGCTGGAAGGCCGGCCTGTCATTATGGGTCTGCCACTATCTCTGCAGACTTTTGTGAATTCAGATACCAAACTGCTCCGTTCCATCAGTCAGTGACAGATCATTCTCAGAAAATGCTTGTGGCTACTACCTATCTTATGTTCTGGTTTTGGAAAGAGCTTTTGTAGCTGTAGTGACTGAAAGGAAAAGGTTGGACTATCAAAGCGACCCAGATTTTGGGGGTTAATTAGAGAGCAGAACTACAGTATTACAATAACAGGAGTGCTGCATGTTAAAGGCACTAAGGATTCCTGTTCAGCTAAGCTATTAAACCTTAGTGTAAATAAAACTCTTTGGTTTGGCTCTGGTTACTTCTTTTTGTTACAGTTTCACCAAAAATTAGATCAAAACAGGTGAATGGACATAATAACTTCATTCAGTGTATTCCTTTTGTCACTCTTAGCAAATGTACTTTGATCTATAACAGAAAGTGGTACAGTCATACACAGTCAGATTGAAATTATTTATACAGTTTTATTCCATTTCAATGGTTTCATATTTCATATGTGTTTCATATCTAGGCAGCTTATTAAAAAGATATGGCATTAGCAGATGGCATGTTACACACCACTTTGCCATTATGTTGGTGTAATGAAATCAGATTCCAGGCATTTAATCTGACAGTATCATGTCTATCATGTTACTCGTCGTGTTATTTTGCCAAACTAAGGTGGGTGAAATTGAGGTGAAGGAAGGAATGAGGGCAGTGTAGTGAGCTTTTGCTGGCATCACTTTGAGCTGCATCAGTGTGCCTTTCAGTTAGTCTTTCTTTTGGTGGCTCCCTTTTCTCTTGTCTGCACGCTCAATTCTTTCCCTGTACTCTCTCTCCTCTGCTTCACCATTTTCCATGTTTGCATGCCTTCTGGTTCATATCATACAAATCTGTATGTATGCTAGTGAGAGATGCTGAAACAGCAGGCTGTCACTGCCCAATCTATATCACCTGCCTGATTTGTACCTCACAAGTCTGTTCATCCACGGAATGTTCGAGCATGCTTACACCCCGTTACATTTTCTGGCACAGTCTGATCCTTTGATACTGCCATTTTCTACATTGTCTACATATATAACAAACTAAATTGGTCATTGTATTGTTCATTGAGAACTGACAATAATTATTCTACTGAAAAAAAAAATCTTTGCTTGTCATTTTAAGTGTTTGCTTTGGTTGTCTCTTTCTAGCTATGGAAACATTGTATTACATAAATATACCATATCTTAAATATTAGTTTATATTTCTACTGGCTGAAATAGCTACTCTCCAGTGACATGGTATTTTGGAATATTTATAGCTTGGGTTCACACTCAATTGAAATATGAAGTCTGAGGTATGAAAGATGAGAGATGAAAAAAAAATAAGACAAAATGACATAAATTTCTGTCGTGGTTTGTCCTGTTGGTGTAATCTACTAACTTTGCTGCCGCATAATAGTGGCAGCCATTAGGGACAGATAGGGTCCCACCTGATTAGGGTATCTAGCAAGACCCGTAGAGTATGGGGCCAGGGGGCAGCATGTGTTTCAGTGGGTTAAAGCCGCCTGTCTGTGATCAGAATGTCGCTGGTTTGAGCTCAGCTTTAGCAGAATAGTCACATGTCCGTGGGCCCTTGAAGAAGGCCCTTAACCCCCAGCTCAGTGCAGACAGCTGCAGGTGCTATGCAGAACGTTTATTATACAGACAGAGAACACAAAGAATCCAAATACCTGGCTGAAAATCCCATTCTGTGGCTAGTGGAGATCATGTGTTTTTGTTAAAGATAATTATTTCGTGATGAAGGATTTGTTTTTCTTGGAATAATTTAATAATTTTATGTTAATAAAAGGTTGGATTTTTCTCAATGTTGAGTGTGACATGAAGCTGCTTCACCAAAAGGTGGATATTTTCGAACCCTTTCTACAAATCTTTAGAGTGGGGGCCAATAATCGCGGAGGGCGCTGTATGTAAGATGCTAATGGGAGCTTCTGGGAAACAAACCCCTGGTTGGGTTGTGAAAATGTCATGAAACAAAGTGGTACAAATCGGGCATAAAGTGCATAAAGGACAAAGTGAAGTAACTGTCATAAAGTATGCCGTACAGTGAAATGCTGCGCATGCACAGATGTGCAAGGTAGAAAGTGGGTTGTTGGTGGTATGGATTGGGTAGTAACAACAGGAGTCCAGCTGTACAACTCCACAGCTTCACGATTCGCAGCTCCGCTGGAGGAACCAATCAGATTTCATAATACTGCATTGCTCTCTGAGGGAGAATTTGTTGTCAAATAGAAAATTTGCTGTCAAAATAAAAGCTGCCAGAAGTATTTAATTGTTAAACATATGTTTTGTTATGACAGAAATATAATGTACACAGTTTTTTTTTTTTAATTATGTTACAATCAAGAATACAGAACCGTACCAGAGAAGTAATGAGAAATACAAAACTGAAAAAACGTCTTTTTCAGATGGTAACTCTAACCCTAAACAATAACATTAGATTGCATTTGCATTAAGTGAAAATTTTAGAGTTATGCGGAGTGGCGGAGTTGAACATCTAAATCTCCCATGAGCAAGCTGAATGGGAGCAAAAATGTGCACTGTCTGGCAAGGAGTTGGGAGGGCGTGAAAACGTGGGCCGTCTGGGGGTCCCTGAGGACTGTACACTACTTGTGATAGTTTCTGGGCCCTACTGTGACTCTGACCAGGATAAGTGGTTAGACAGTGGATGGATGAAATTGATGGCATAAAGCTATATTCCGTGGTCCACAGCTAGTCCACAGACATGGAAGACCTTTCACTATGTAGACTTATTGGTGGAACAGCTGAATGTTTGAACAGATGCTCTGCACCCCTCCTCCCCACAGGCTCCCAAGCTAAGAGGGTCCTTTTGGGCAAGTGCTGAACAGGCATCACTATGGGCTGCTCTTCGTGATATTGAACCAGAGTAGGAGCTGAATGGCCAACAGGTCACTCTGCTTACATTGAGCTTGTTGTACAGAGTTTGGTGTGATTTTGGGTTGCGGGCAGTAATGTCTCAGTTTTTTAGTTAATTAATAGACAGTAATATCCATCCATCCATCCATCCATCCATCGGCCTTCTAGCTGATTATTCCCATTATAATTGTGTGGGCGCTAGAGCTTAGCCTACGTAGTGTCTTGGGCAGAATAGGGCACAGGCCTAGGATAATATTTGTCATGTACAGTATATGCATATAATACTTATAAGATGGAAGGGTCAGAGACATATTTGATTCAGGGCAGTATGTATAACATACATGTATGACCCGATTGGTCTCTCAGCTGTCCAGCTATACAAATGCATAGTATTTGTATGAAGTCTTTCCTTGAAGCTTTAATCCAGAATCATTCCAAATCAGAGAAAATGAACCTCTTCTGTCATCCAGAATATGATGCTTCTGATTAAAATATCAATGTTTGAAGCTTAAACCGCATATTTTTGTGGCTGACTAGAGGCCATATGCTGCAACAGGATGTATGCTCAGATAGCTGGGTAATGCGATATTGATTTCCTTAATATATACAACCTGTTTGTCTGTATTAGGTGCAGCAGTGTGTCTGGGGTCTGTGGCACAAGCACTGGGATGCTGAGGGTGCTTGCTGAGTCCCAGTGCCCTGGGCAGAGCTGTGACGACAGGAGGCTGAGGTGATGTGACGAGTTAGTGAGAGGTTAACGCCAAACCCTCTCTGCCCCTGCAGCATGCATCTCTCCTTAAAAAAGGAATACGAAGTGACAGATAAGGCCTTCCTTCTCTCTACTGCCCTCAGCTGTGCTAATTTATGTGTTCTAGCCATGTTTAGGTTTTTTGGTTGTCAAATATCACGCTGTGTAATTTTGGGCAATTATGCAAACACTCAGCAGGTAAGAACTGTGATCGGTATCCCGCAGACAAAGGGAGTTTCACCGCTGGGCCCAGAGCAAGACCCCGAACCCCCAGTAGCTCCAGGAAATGTCTAACTCCACTTTTTCAGAAATGTACACGATTTGGGTAAAAGTATCTGCTAAAGAAGTAAGATGTAAATTACATTTGTTGCTTTGATGAATGTCATACACTGATAAATATTTGATTTTTAGGCATGTTATTGTTTTCTAACTATGTTATGTTTTGAAGATTATTTAATTACAAAAGCCTGGATATACTGGAAGGGGCAGGCCGACTTATCTCTGTTAGTCTAGACAGGCAGAGAAAATGCCAGAACCCTGTCAGACGGCAGAGGGATACAGGTTTCAGATCAGGGCCAGATCTGAACTTCACCGTGTCAGCAGGGGCCATTTCTTATCAATGATTTCCATGGCTCATGAAAGCTACAGTAGATGGTCTTTTTCTGGAGGGGCTCATTTTTATACGATCGTATGGAAGTAGCAGTTATTATTCGTGGGACTTTAACATAAAGCATCACCCTTCTTTTTTCATTTAAATGATTGTGTGAGCCAGTAAAATAGCACCTGGGGATGGATATGGCCCATGGGCTAGCTTTTGCTCAGGTCCGATGTAAAAGCTTAACAACATAGACCTGCAGACTGTGCCTAACTAAGCTCATTCAATCTGTGTTTAGAACTGTATGCTCTTTGCTTTCCTTAATTTTTGAAGCCTTATGTTCTTGGAGCCATACTGAAAAATTAGAGATGGGTTTCAGAGCAGCACACACATGCCAGCCTTTTTCTACTCTATTGGCATGATTAAGTAAGAATGTTTCAACAGCAAGGACTGATTTCTCCCTGCAGCACAGTGAGTCTGCATGAAAAAGCGATGACAGAGAACTGCTGTCAGGCATTGTCTAACATCCAGAAAACGCTTACTCCACATCTGAGAGTCCCGGGAAGCTGCTGCAGGGCAGATTTGCTCCGGTCATCAAAACATGCTTTTGATTTGATAAAATTTCCTCAAAGATAATACGGGACCCTGGGGAGCATGGCCATGACCCTGTATTGCGAGGAGTGTTTATACTTAAAAGGTAATGTAGCTATGCTGGCTTTTTTATAGAATATCTTTTGGATTATAACGTTATTTTATGTTCCCATTATCACTGGTTTATTTGTCTACATGTGGGTAAATTAAACTAGCGAAGAAAACAATTGAGAGAAATTATAGTTTAATTTCATTAAATCATTAGTTCAGTTCATTAAGCACACTACTCAGTGTTATTGCATTGCAATGGATTGCACAGCTACAGTAATTCTTACCCTAAAGACCATCACCTCAACTAATGTAATTTATGAGCCAAGCACATGATCTTAGGAAATGAATTCTTAACCTTTTGCTCATCAGCACTTTTTCTCACTTAATTTTATACTGAAGAAGGAACTGTTTGGTCAATACTGTTTGTAAATTCCTCCTGACGGATGCTTTAGTCACTGTGATCAAATCAGTTCTGGAATCAGTTCTGTTTGTCTCATATTGGTCCCCAAAAAGCATCTTCCAGAACCATAGCCACAAGTGCTGCATTGCTTTTTTCCTGTTTTACTGGGTGTTTGTATTGAAAAAGAAGCCACCGATGTTAATACTGTAGCACCGGGTGGACCGAGGCATCGCAAGAGCAGCGAAGGACGAGGAGACTTGCTTGCCAGAACAGAACACACTCTTTATTATTGTCCTGAACAGGACTGTAACAGGCACCCAACAAGCACCTAACTGAAATACACACAGCGGAAACACAAGGTGGTCAGATGTCAAACTGTAATGTGCACACGCGGTGGGAGAGTTATACAAGAACACGTGAGGATTGGACGGGATGCACACAAGTCACGGGCAAACACATGCATGACAAGAGGGAAATGCAAACATTAAGGTCACAGCACAGGGTCGGCTGGTATCCTGCACTCCTACATCAATTAGGATTAAGAGCTGTACTTAAGGGCCCAACGGCTGCATGATTTTGCCAACGAGGTGGATTCGGACTGGTGGCCTTCTGGTGATGGACACAGTGTTATAACTCTCTGAGCCACAGCCCATGCTGATGGAGATTGATAGTGATGAATGTGTATTTTTCTGCATAAACAGGCCAGGGGGTGGGGCAGATATGATTCAGTTCAGATCTATAACGAAGGAACGGAATCAGCAAGAGGTCTGACTCAAAGGCGGAGATAATGCTATAGATTTACAGCTGGATTTCTAATGGCAAGTCAGGGGAAAGCTGAGTGCTGTCCTGGACGTAGCTGAGTAACTACTCTGACTGATGGGTCTAGTCATTAAGTGGGAAAGGAAAATAACAGCGAATGTGTCTTTATTTTGTGTGTTTTGTTAGACTCAGCAAAGCTGTGTGTCAGCTATGTTTCATCTGTACTGAAACGCAGGTCTACTGCATTTAGTGCTTAGTGTGCCTACAGTGTTAGAGTCGGTGCCTTTGAAAGGGTTTACAGGTTAATGGTTACAGGCTGAGCAGAGATCGTCCGCCAGTCCATACAGGGACAATGTGTCTGTTTTGATTGACGCACAAAGACTATGTAGGTTATGTTTTTAAGTACCAAGTTTGTGGTAAAAATCTCATTTTGATCACAATGTCCGTGAAAATTTGGCATGGTGTTGCCCCCTGAGACCAAGGCTAGCATTGCGAGAGGTTCTCTCTCATTCATCATGGCAGTCACAGGATCTAAATAAACCACAGTCTGCTTTATCCCTGAAACTTAATGGCTGGCTCAGTTACTGTCACTTAGCATGGAACCTGAGTGCTGTGTGTTGTGTCTCTGCGGACAGAGGTATGGACAAGGCCTTGATGGACAGCGTCCCGCAGGGCCTGGCTCAGTGCAAACCTATCCCTATCCCCAACCCTAACCCTATCCCCAAACCTATCCCTATCCCCAACCCTAACCCTAACCTTTGCCCTGACCTTGCTACGGTGTGACGTTAGATGGTTTGCATATGTCCTGCCGCTGAAACCTCACACTGTTTTCTGCTGAAGTCATCACCAACACTGAGATCAACATACAGTAACTTTGTTAATTAATGAGATAGGAAAACTAGCCTGCCACTGGCTGCGTGTGTTTTACATAGTGCTCTTTATTGACTCAGCATGCAAATATGTGCAATTAATAGCTGTGCCTGCTTGTTAATGCAAACAGCTTCCACCTACCAACCGTGAATCATGTGACTGCAGCTGAATGCGTACAGAATGACAGGACAGCATCAAGAGGCAGTTACTGTCTGGCTGAGCATTAGAATGGCTAAGATGCGTGATCAAAGTTGTTTTGAATGTGGTCTGATTGTCCCTGGCAGACTTGTTGGTTCCAGCATCTCTGAAACAACCATTTTCCTGGCCTTTTCACACTACAGTGTTTGCAGAGAATGATGCCATAACCTGACCACCTTCGTAATGAGGGAGGACAGAGGAGAATAGCCAAACTCATTAAAGCTAACAGGAAAGCCACAGAATTGGATGATAAAATTGAGCGTGGCGCAGGTATAGTTTGGGTGTGGCTGCTGGCCGTACCTTACAAGAAGTTTAAGATATTGCTAATGATTATTTATAATGACCATCTGCTGATATGATTGATACCAGATTTATGTAGGCTGG
Source organism: Boulengeromyrus knoepffleri (assembly GCA_026770805.1). NCBI lineage: Eukaryota > Metazoa > Chordata > Actinopteri > Osteoglossiformes > Mormyridae > Boulengeromyrus > Boulengeromyrus knoepffleri. The sequence continues at coordinate 23,929,800 of JABJVO010000008.1, read as the reverse complement.
GCGAAAATGCTAGGACGAGTTTGGAAAATCCTGTTTTTAGGCTCATACAAAATAGACCAAAATGCAAAGAGGTACAAGCAAGTTTTGTATGTTGTTTGATTTGGCAGAAGGTACTGAATTGGGATGGCAAGAAATTTCAACTGTAAGCTTGACAGTTCAGGAGAAATAGGCAGACATGCAAAAGGTGTCACTGTAGCGCCCCCATCTGGCAGACTGGGGTTCCCTTGCCGGAGGGCTGAGGGTCGGTAGAGAAATGGATCATCCAGTTTTGGTTCAGACTGGTGATTGTTAACCCTGTCAAATGGCTGATTTTGATTGGCTGATGGTGCCCAGGGTTTTACGATATATGGCTACAATAGTACATGGCAGACCTCAGGCTTTGTCATAGTTCACATGTCCCAAATTTCACTTGGATTGATCAAGAATGTCAAGAGATATAGGCAGTTTTTAGTTGTAGATAAATTACTTACTTAATTAAATCACTTTTATTGTCACATTACTAGAACTAGGGAACTAGTGAGTGAAAGTCTTGCCTTAAAAGTTTCCTATTAGCAGTATGGTACATTAAATACATGCAAACTGTATGTAGAACAACAGTATACATTCTACATGTGCACAAAGGAAATGGTATAATACACAATATAATACAATATAAATGCAGTATATCACAGAACAGACAGAGAAACTGTAGGTGTAATGCAGCACAGTTTAGTGAACAAGAGGCATTTGCTAGTGCAGTGGGGAGTGGGGGGTGATGACCAGGAGGATGGCTGATATCAGCTGCAGTTTAGTGTCCTTTTGACCTGGTGGAGAAACTGTCTCAGAGCCTGCTGGTCTGGCTCTTGAAGATGCGGTACCATCGGCCTGACGGTAGCAGCATGAACAGAGCGTGGCTGGGGTCCTCGACGATTTTTGCAGCTTTCCTCCAGCACTGCCTGGGGTAGGTGGCCCGCAGGGGTGGTAACTCCCCTCCGATGACCTGTGATACATCCGCCTGGTACGGAAGCTGCACTGCCCTCGGCCGCAAAGCACTGCAGAGGCTGATGCGTTCTGCCAGACCAGTCATCGGAGGGGAGGTACCACCCCTGCAGACCACCCTATTATGAGGAGCAAGAAGCCATTAGGGTGTGTCAGTGTTTATGTGTCGCAGGGAGACCCAGAGGGACAACCGCTCACTCAAGAATGGAGAAAATGAGGCCGAATAAATTGTTCAATTTTTTAGAAAAAAATCAAGTTTATTATTAATAACTTTATTATTGCATAATTTTATATTATATAATGGGAAAAGGCATGGTAAGGCATGCTCCTCTGTGATTGGTCTGGCAATGTTTCTTTGCCGACCCTGTTTATGTCTGATGTAACATTTGTGGATATTTTCATTCATTGCAGTCTCACCGGAAAGACTCTAAATCATTACAACCAATATAAGAACAGCTCTTATGCCATAATGAATCCCCTGCACTTCTGCTGCAGTCTTTGTATGCCCCGTTAAGAATAATTAGAGTGAGAACTTAACACAGCACAGACTTGGGGAAGGTTCCTGATATGGCTGTAAGGTCGCAGCACCCTCCTTCTGCTCCCAGTACACCTTGGTGTCACCACTGTAGTGCTGCGGAGTTGTTGTGGCACGAGGTAAGGGTGCCCCTCGAGATTTTGGGCATATCATATTGGGCCCCCAACTCAGACCAATCCAATTATGTTCTAAAGTTTTAGGGCCCCTCTTACTCAGGGGCCCTTGGATTCATCCTAACTTCCCCCCCTTTATGGTGCCCCTGGCAGGGGGTAAGAGATTCTCCTGGTTAGCAGAGATGCCGACGTGCCTCATCGCTACCCGGAATCTCATCCAACCAGAGGACTTGTTGTGGTTGAGCCTGTTGAGCCTGTTGCCATGGTGAAGAGTGTTGGTGGAAATGAGAACTGACAGTAGGTCTGTTATGCTGAATAGTTTCTCTAATAAGGGGAAGGGTTAGGGGCCTGTATCACTGCTATCACTAGTATATCAGTGTATCTTTGATGAGTGACAGTAGCTCTTGATCCATATTCAAGTATTTTGTGGGGTATACAGACACTTCATGTTAATCTTTTTGTGAAGTATAAAATGTGTAATTAAACTGTAAATTATATAACCATGTGAAAGCTGTAAGTACATGTTAAATGTATTAGGGTTAGCAGATTACACCACTCACTTAATGTCGATACCCAGCACTCTGACATAATGCAATATTTTCATATATACATATGGTGACAAGGTCCCTATATGTTAGACTGTGATGCCTGTATGAAATAGAGTGTAGATAGTAATATTAATTGCTGAGGCAGCTAAATAGCACTGGTGAGCATCATGAATCATTCTCTTATGATGTATTTATGTATGATTTTATGGATTATGTATGTATGGCGCACAGAAGATGATTGATGCAAGCATTCTTTGAAAATTCTCCTTGATACAAGTTTGAAAGTTAAATACAAAGTGTAGTTTCTCCAGCTTGCCTTCTACAAGTTATTACACACGTTTTGTCCAAACCCTTCAAAGGTTCCGAAGTAAGTTTGTTCAGTGCTCAGACTCCAGTAGCAGAATCAGCAGTGGCCACTCCTTCATAAAGAACATTCATTTGTATGTTCTATAAATTATGTTTATATGCACTTTATATTTTTTCACATTATTTGTAAATCTTCTTGTTGTTGATTCCCATCTGGAAAATGTGGCAAACTTCTTTGTGCTACACTAAATAAAATATGATTTATCGTCTTTTTGACCTGATGTAGGCTTCAAAGAAAATGTTACCTATGTGTTTAGACTATCTATGAAACAGTTTCATTCCAGGGCTGCAAACAAAATATAATATCTTTTATCTTGTGTTATGTCACTACTTTAATGTCGTTTTTTTCTTTTCTCCTCTGAGGGCTGTTTAGCACTGGCACAATGGACTTACTGAACAATCTTCTGGGAAATGTGCGTCATACTCGTCAGGCTATTCTGTGTGACTAGAATTCAGGCTGGCATTGAAAACTCGAGGAGATAACCTTGTGACAGACTGATGGAAAAAAGTAATAATACAGAATATTTTTGCGGGGATGAAGATCTCTGAAGAAGGTTTCAAAGGTGGTGAAGATCTCTAGTTACAGAGATGACCTGTTGAGTTTGGTTGTTCCTTTTAATGTGTGATTTAATGAGAAAACAAGTACAACTTCCTACAGGCTGGCTGACACTGGTGCCTGGAGTCTGCTGGACCTTGTAGGCCTTTAATTTGCTGTGGGCATCGATCTGTGCAGGGACTGTGGGGAGCAGGGAGTGGGAACCACGCCTGTGAAAAGATAGGCTCACATCAGGGGGTTAGAAGCACCTTATTAGAGAACAGAAAGACACAAATTACTAGCCATCTTCATATTAATAATACTTCTGTGATAGGGATTATGAATTATTGCATTTCAGGTTTAACAACAGCACAATTACCTGTATTTTAAAACAGGTGAAATTATCTAAACTAGAGGGACTCGAAAATTACATTCTTTATGCCATATTAATAAACTGCCCTGGTATTTTCCTTTTCATCTGTTGTGTAGCCATTAGTCATTATCTGTTTACAATAATGCCATAAATCTCAGCAGACTGACTACCACAGGTTCTGCACTGGATAATCAGCCCGCTCCTAGTTTTCTGCCCATTTTTCCATTGTGTGCAGTGAGCTCAAGTGTTGCAAGACAGAAAAATGTGGCCTTGCTGAATTATTAAAGTGTGTACGCCCTCAAGTGGTCAAATTGGAAAACGCACGAACCACAATATGAAGCACTAGTCAGCGCTGGTATTCAAATACAGCTAATGGTAAGGCAATTTGCTGTTGGTTAAGGTACTCCTCAAGCTCAAGATTTCTATAGATGCACTACCCTAAGATGTACTCGCATGTCATATTGCTACAATCCAAATTTTGGCTTATAGGAAAATATTTGGAATTTAAATAACTCTGAATGGCAAATGCAGTTTTTTTTCTAGAACTTTATAATCTGCATGATCACTATTTCTGTCCAGAGTGCACCAAAAATACACACTAAGAAAAACTGCATAAGGTACGGGCTCACATGCTTTATTACATATGTATGTGCTTGAAACAGGAGCCCAATTCTGTAACCCTGTCTTGGATGGGCGGCTAAGAAGCGTGGTTGGAATAAATAAAATGTCTGAGAAAACGCGGCTCCTCAACGATATCTGGGGCTCAAACACATGTGGGTGGCACTTCCGTAGTTCCCCAGAGGGTGGCTTTACATGGCATCGCATGATTTGGCCTAGACAGATTGTGCTTGTCTGCACCCTATTATATAGATCTGTGAGTGTTAGTGTGTGGTCAACTGAATGATTAAATGGTTTACGTTAGATATATTCTTTCTTACCGCATCCATGATGAAACAGATGACAATCTGTCTTGGCTGGTCTATATGGGATACTGAGCCGCTAATTCATCCACAGTGTTTGCTACAATCATGCTAATATAAATGATATCAAACACATGTGGCTGATCTAACTGGCCCAACTCCTTAGAGCTACACTATTGCCAATTCCACTTCCTGTTTTCATTTGGTACGATCTACAGTAAATTACACTGTTATTCCTTCATGTAGAAGATTCTGGTCTATAACTTGACATTCCTACATTGCTTACCATTCTAGTGCTATCTGCATTACTCAGTTTAGTTATATGATGATACGTCATTATCAACAATCTGAAAAGTAAGTTTAACAATTCCCTTTTCACCGGTTCTTCCCAGTATTACCCTTACTCACTGCCAGCAGCTGCAGCTCCTCCTGCTGAGCTATACTCTAAAAATCTGTCGATGAGCTTTAAATGTCAGTCTGTTGGAGCGGGCACATCAAGATAACATCAGGATAACATCAGGATAACATCAACACAGAGCAACATCCACTCAGTGCCTGACAGACTCATTGAATCTGAAGTGGGCTGACCGTTCAGTCGCACATGCAGAGAACAGAAATGAACTTTTCACAAAAGGTGGTCATTTTGGGATGGCTCGGTGGGTGGGTATTCAAATCCTGCCATCACCCTGTGAGTTTGCATGTTCTCATTGTATCATGCGGGGTTTCCCTTATGTATGCAGTTAGGCTAATTTGTGTCTCTAAGATTCCCATAGTGTATGATTGTGTAGATGCCCTGCAATGCAGTGGCATCCTGTCCAGGGAGTAACCCAGCCATGTGCCCCATGCTGCCTGAAATAGGCTCCAGGTGACCTGGACCAGGATTAGTGGGTAGAAGATGGATGTAATTGTGATTCTACAATGATTTCATTGGTAAACCCATTTTTTAATACTTTGTGGTGGGACTTCGCAGTCATTGCAAAAGGAGAGAAAGGGTGAGAATCTCAAGTTTCCAGATGTTGATGAAGATGTAAGTTCAAATGAGCAATGATTCCACATGCTAACTAGCTCCTCCAGTGGGAGGTAGGAGGCTCAGAGGGGGGAGAAGATGTCCTGACCAGTCTTGTTCTTGGCACTGCATTCGGCTGGGAGCTCATTTCCTGTGTTCCCATATCAGACTCAAGAATAATTTACACCACATTCTCTAAAAGACCCTGCTGCTAATTGAATGAGTCACTGCCTTACTTACACAGAGTGGGAATGCAAACACAGAATGATTCAGTGTGCTGACTAGTCACCAGTAAAATACAGTTGCAAAAAATGCATGTTTACAGGTGCCTGTCAGGTGTCTGTCAAGCAGAGGGGAGACCTGCTTGTTGGCATGGTGTCGCAACCACGTTTTGTATCTCCTTCAATGTCAGCTGGGTCCCCTCTCCATAACAGAGAGGTAGGCCTTATTCTCGAGGGTCTCTGGAGACTGATGTTACATGAAGACTCAAAGACCTTGAAAAATAACCATTGTGCTAGCATCTTATCAGGGAGCTGCCAGAGAGATAAACAGACATGTAGGAAAATCTTATTAAATTATTTTTGCAAACAAAATCCTCCTGTTGTTTGTATGAGAACATTACAACTAAAGTTAACTCCCTGAGGTTGACATGAGTAGTGTCTATGCGTGCTGTATTTTGGAAGGACTGTCTTCCTATTTTCACAGATTCAGATGAATAAACACAGATGCAAGTGATAAACAAACGGTAAATAACCGAGGGAGTTTTGCTGGAATTGCTTCAAAGGTGCCCTGGTTTCTTGTTACTCCTCCAGTTTTTGTATTATTCTCATCAGAAAGGGAGAAGACAACTCTGCAATCTGTGCTAAGTCCATTGAAGGTGTTTTTCATGGTATGTTCGACTTTGATTTCATTTATGTGTGACAGATTTATAATGATGGTGGTGTGGTGGCTCAGTCTGTAGCATTGTTTAGGTCGACCAGATATTCCATATCAGGGAACTTAAGCTACTTCAGGTTTTACAAACTACTTTAAAATTGAAAGGCTCCTGTGCTTGGCTAAATGTTTCAGTTTCTCTAGTGCTTTGATTGGTTTGTTTCTTTGATTGAAAGACTCACCCAGCTGGTTCACTTGAACATTAGTGACACCTGTATGATTATAGGAAGGGTTACCATATTTGATGAAAAAACAGAGGACGCTCTGAGTGCACAAGCCTTGCAAACGCTGTGTGGTGATACATGGAAAAGTGGTGCCTTTTACTTCACTTGGTGCTCCACTGTAACTTGCAACACTGGAGGTCAAATGCTTGCAGTTACATGAAATGACCTCTCCAAATTGTGCAGAGCATGTAATTGTGTGTGCCCTGAGATGGGTTATACAGGGTATTCATCTGCATTATGCACTATGCTATGCAAACTCTGATCAGAAAGTGGTTAGAAGGTGGATAGACAGATGGATGGATGGATGGACGGATGGACAAATTAGAGGTTTTGGGGGTTATTGTGTAATCAGAAGATCACCGTTTCAAAATCCTGTGATGGGCAGAGTTGATATGGCTGTTGGGCCCCTGAGTGCGGCCCTTAGCCCCACTTACTCCACCTACTGACTGACCCTGCTGTCTCAATCACTTTGAATGAGAGTGTCCACTGAATAATAATGAATGACATATACAGTGACTCTCTCATCTGCAAATCACTATGCCCATGTGTTCCCTGGCAGTGGGGGGAAAAAGATGTGGGAGATACATGATGCTGCAGAAATACAGGGATGTTTGAGTGCAACCAGGCAGGCATCAGATCAAAGGGATGTGCTGGGACAGTCAAGGTGAGAGCGTGTGCAGGAGAAAAAACTATGCAGCCACAACACAGCAAAGTGTATCAGCAAACATACATGGGCTCCCTTTTCAGAATGCCACCCTTGGATATACAGGGGTGTTTAAAACTTTATTCTATTATGTACTATTATACATTATGTTTATTTATAGCCTTCATTATTTTAATTAACACAAGAAATATAATAAATATATATGTAATGTAAATGATTTCACAGCTCATGGGGAAGGGGATCTGTTTATTCAGATTTTGTTCTGTGGTTTTGCCTATAATTAGAATAATACGCTGGAGGTTTCACTGAGACGTAATCTCTTGCATATTATTTTCATCAAATCTTTGTTTGGGCAAAACATGCTAATAGAATGCAATTATCACCTCTCTGCACTGTCCCATATTAATGAGCTATGCTCTTAAGACCCATGAATAGATCATAGAATCCAGCCTTTTTCATTCCCCCCCCCCCCCCCCCCCCCTCCCCCCTCGGCGTCGCGGTGTGGGGAACTGCACACTCATGTCTGTCGAACGACAGACGGTCACGGCGATGTGGGGTGCAAT
>JABJVO010000008.1:23905988-23921942 GCA_026770805.1 Boulengeromyrus knoepffleri | reverse complement strand
CCCACACTGGCGAGAGTGGGACATGGAAGCATCAACATACACACCGAGATCTTTCTCGTAATCAGCTACCTTTATTTTATGTTTTATCGTCCCATGACTTCTGCTGTTTGTGCCCCATGTATTTATATTGGGTGTCATCATCAGCATAGACAGATTCCCCTGCTAAGTGTAACATTTAGCCTTGTAGACATGGCTACTTCAACATGCATTTTCCTTGTGCTCGGACTTGTTGTTCAGGTTTGTTGTGGGTAAGTTGACATGAGCTGTTTCAGTTTAACCAGTATGTAATGTACTGTTCAGATCAAGTCCTTTGACAGATCCATAATTTCATTAAGTGTGAATGTTTGTGATGCTGTGTGGTTACTGTGCGTTTCTCCTGCCTTCACAGCCTTTCGCAATGTGTGTCGCAGTTCCCCCACTGTAGGGACATGCTGGTTCATGGTAGTTGTAGTCCTTGCAGTGGTTCATCATGTTGGTCTCCAAACAGAGCCGTCTCGCAGCGTGGTCTGTGATTTCTTGGTGTTATGGGCCGACGTGTGACGCCCGGCATGGGGGGGGGGGCGCATGCTGAGCGGGGCCCGCAGCGTCCCTGCACCCGAGCTGAAGTACTCTCCCCTTCCAGCATTTGTTTTTCTTCACGTGGAGATCTCCATGGCGACAGGAGGGCCAGCCGGTGACCCTTGTGGCATTATTCACACGTGTTTTTCTCTTTCCAATCCGAATTAATTTTACGTAACAGCCGCTCACTGTTATTTTCGTAAGTGCTGAAGCTTCGTACGTCATATTGTTTTTCACTTTTCTGTCAGTTCTCCTTAGCTTCATTTTGGATTCGATAGACAAAGGCAGACATTTAATTAATAACTCGTTTTCTGCAGTAGAGTCTATGGAAAATGCGCCTCTGTTGGCCCATAGATATGTCCCTGTCAGCGTAAAGTGTGATGACACCTTAAGCTGGAGAGTAATTGTCTGCCCCATAATGCTTAAACTATTGCCACAGGATTGAGGGTAGCTAACCTGTAAATTCTCCCTGCAGGCGGTTGGCGGATGAGACCGTCTGCTTGTCTCGTAGTGCGCCGAGGAGCCCGGTGCGGCCTGCTCCGATGGCACACGCTGATCTTATTAATGTGTTTGGGAACGGGCATTGGGATGCCTGGACGTGTCACCATTACCTGTCACGCTGGGCGCTACAGAAACATCCTCGCCTCTGCTTTATGTGGAAGGGCGCCCTCTGCTGCCAGGCGTGGCCCTTCGGGTGGCATGTGGCGGCTGTGTAGCTGGCCAGATTGTTGCCTGATGTGCCTTCAGTCAAAGGGTGGCATTAACCCTCCCCGGCTGTTCAATGGTAGTTTTATAGCTTTCTGTGTAAAAAAAAAAAAATAAAAATGGGGGACCATGGAGTTCATTTCGAATCCCGGTAATTCCAGAATTCGGACCTGAGGTCACGCTGCCCCACCGAAGTCGCTCCCACTAGATGCTCGCCGATAGTCACCCTGCGTCTGATTTTTATCTTTTTCTTGGTATGTTTGAATAGTTCACTCAAGTGATGCACGGTGTGCTAGCAAACTGAAGTCCTCCCCCCACCTCCAGATGTTCATAGCAGAGGTGTTGCATGCTTTGCTATGCTGAAGGGCACAATTAAAAGATTAAATCATTTTTGTGAGTAAATCATGACTCCAGTGTCAGGTTGTATGCTGACTCCCTGTCTCACTTGGCTGCTTTTTCTTTTTTTTTTTTTTTTTTAAAAGCCCCCCCCCCCCAGGGTTCACCATAAATAAACAGCAAAGTCACTTGCCTGCTTGCTGATGGAAGCTTTCGGGTTGTATTTAAATTTGCACGTGGAGTGCAGTCCCTCTCTATGACCTCATGTTGCTGTGCCTGCTGTCCACAGACTCGGTTGCCAGTGAAAACAAAAGACAATGAGCTTTTGTGGGAGGAACAAAAATCACTAAGTGGAAGTCTGTCTCCCTGGGAGCTGAGGGTCTGTTCGATGAAAGTCATATTTTCTGGCTTCGTATGTAGTGCTTGTGTAACAGCCGCTGTCCACAGAGCAGGACGTTATAGGGAGACTATAAATAATGCCAAGATAGTGAGGAGCTCTGGTGTTTTGTTGGTGGTTGTCCGAGATGCTCTTCGGCTGAGTCATATGTTAGCCTGCGTACACTTTCTCCAGTCTCACCCTGACCCTTCACCCCCCTCTTTTCCCTAGTCTGTGGTCCAAGTATCGACATCAGGAACGACATCAGCGAGTTCAAGCGCCTGGAGAACTGCACAGTGGTGGAGGGTTACCTGCAGATTCTGCTCATCGGCGACAAGGGCAGCAACGCCAACCAGGAGGTCTTCAGCACCCTCAGCTTCCCCAAGCTCACCATGGTGACCGACTACCTGCTGCTGTTCCGCGTCTCAGGCCTGGACAGCCTGAGCACGCTCTTCCCCAACCTGGCCGTCATCCGCGGCCGCAACCTCTTTTACAACTACGCCCTGGTGGTCTTTGAGATGACCAGCCTGAAGGACATCGGCCTGTACAGTCTGAGGAACATCACGAGAGGAGCCATCCGCATCGAGAAGAACCCAGAGCTCTGCTACCTCGACTCGGTGGACTGGTCCCTCATCATGGATGCAGAGTTCAACAACTTCATCGCTGGGAACAAGCAGTCCAAGGAGTGTGGGAATGTCTGCCCCGGCATCATGGAGGACAACCCTCAGTGCATCAAGACCAGCTTCAACGAGAACTACAATTACCGCTGCTGGACCTCCAACCACTGCCAGAAAGGTAGGCCTTGTCTTTCAGCTTTGCCCTGCCTCTCTGGTCCTCACCTCTTCTCTAGTTTTCCCCACCTCCCCCCTGCTTCCCTTGTCCATTTAGTTCCGTACCTGCCCCACCTCTCTCCACTTTGCCACAGCTTTCTTGTCCTTGTGGGCCCATATTTCGCTTCCCCCCCCCCCCCCTTCCTCCCCCCCCTTCCCTTTTGGCCCCCACTTTTTCCCCCCCCCCCCCCCCCCCCCCACTGAATATGGGAGAAGGAGCTAAGGAGAATTTTCTACTGCGCTATCAGAAAGGCATGGTTTGAGAGGCACTGATGCCTTTTTCTTGATACCCCTATGGCTGCATGCTAAATTTAACCTCAGAGAGACCCTGCCTCCCTCATGGTCCTAATTATGCCCATTCACAGGGGGGTCTTACACCTGGGCGTTTCCCAGAGGTCCCTGGTCACCCTGTCGATCTGCCATTCATGCATACAATGGCCAGCAAGGTCACATGCGTGCAGGACATCAGGCCCGTTGATAAGCAGTCATAAAGGAACACTGTGCCATCTCCTTTAAGTCCTGTGCCTACATACCATTAGTGGCGGGATTAAAGGGAAGGCTCACTCATAAATAACAGCGGAGGAGTATTGCCACTTAAATACTGGCCACTACAGGTGATTCCTAAAGAGCACTCGCTGACACAGAGATAGCCTATGAAATTCACACCTTACAGCCCTGTATGTGAAGAACAAAGAGCGTCACACAGATAGAAGACTAATGAATTTACGAAACACCTGCTGCAGAGCCACACAGCAGGAATCACCTTTCACACATATTCCCATATGCCATCCTCAATAGGATAAAAGGTGTGTATGAAAGAAATCCCTTATGTTAATTAAACCTAAGTGCGTAACCAAAAATAACATTATCCTCAAAATCCATAGCACAGAACTGCATTATATGATCAAAATTCGATAAATTATATTTAATAATGCTTTAAAACCACAGTCTCTTACAGAAACATGTCTGCAACAAGTCTAATTTAAGCTGCACGCTTGCAATGCTTGCAGCTCACGATTGTCTACTGGTTGTGTGCCATCACTTCCTGTCCTCTGACACTGACCATGTTTCTACAGGAGGAAGGCAGTGAACTAGATTAATAAAAATGCTAATGTGAATGAAAGTGTGGGAAGAAAGAGAATAACGGCTGTATCAGGTGCTTGTGGTCAGTCTCACACACAATTAATCATTTAGAATATTAGGCTGGAAAAATATAGACCCTTGTGCCACACATGGACAATTAAGATAAGCACAAAAACCATTGGTTGCCATAGAAGCAGGTTAACCTGAAGCTTACTGCTTCACTGTACATCATTGTAGTGTTGCATACCTGAAAAGGATGTAAGACAAACAAACTAATGAGCTTCCAGTGAAGCTGGTTGAAGCATTGCTCCACACCACAGCATTGTGATTATGGATTTTTTTTTTTTTTTGAGAGGATGACATGGAGAAATGGAACCATTTCAACCACTAGTGGAATCAGAAGAATGTAATAAAAGCACTAATTTTCAAAAGGCATGATCTGTGGATTCTGGGCGGTGTGTTTTATAGCACGCTTAACAGACTGAAGCACACTGACGGTCAGTGTGTGATATACAAACACGGCGAGCAGGCATTAAAGTCGGAGCTAAGCTGCTCACTATAGGAGAAGCAAGCCAACAAAGTGACAGACTAGTTGGTTTTGACAGCTGTCATATGGGGGAAAATATATATTAAGTTCCCCCCACTAATTACTCTCCCAGTGCCACTTAATTGCCCCCGCCAGGGCTTCTTGTAACTGAATTTTGTGGAAGGTGGAAAAATCGTAATAAGAGGACTTTCGATCTCCTTGTTTTTTTTTTATCATTATTAATTAAAATCAGGATGAGTAATATGTATTCAGGGGCGTATGAACCGGGGGGGGGGGGGGGGCTTAGGGATGGGGGGGGGTACCCCGCAATAATTCAGTCTTAAATTAGGCTTGATTCAGCACCCCCTTTCTCTTCAGTAAATAGACTTTAATATATACTATAAAGTCGTGCGCCCCACCCCTCCACCCCACACAATATCAAACCCTCTCCTATGCCATTATATGCACGGTTATACCAATTGTAAATGATTCAGTTTGCACATGAAATCTCAAAGCTAATTGGATGCTGCATCTTGTGGGGCCAATAAAACAATCACCTTGAGATGGAAAGCTGCGAAAGCGTTAGACGGGGGTGGGGGGCGGGAGAGAAAAAGAGCGCAGGGCGAAAGCGGCGAGCTCAAAACTGCGCGCGTTTTGGCATGTGTGCTGGAGCAAATAGGCGTGAGCTCCAGGCACGACTGGCCGCATTTCCAGCGCATTCGCCAGCAACGCCGAATGGATAAAGGACGCTGAAGTGCATACGCACCGACCCGTTCAACAGGCGGAGAATGGTCGGGCTGTGCTGCTCCTTTGCGTGGGCTCTATCGTCAGGATTGCCGCCGCTGCTACCGCATGCCCTCAAATCCGAGTTCTGCAGAAGCAAATGTGAGATATGAGCTCTAAGCATTATCTGGACTGGATCCCTTACAGGTACCGTGTGGTGTCTCATCGTGTCCTTTTGCGTAGCTGAAGACGGAGAACTTGTGATGTACGTTTTATGTGTCGATGAAACAGCTTCTCCGCGGGAGGGGTTAGTGTTAGAAGGATGCGGTGCAGCGGTAGAGCATGACTGGAACTTATAATGAAGCTCCGTTCTTCTAGTTATCCGACATATGAGAGATATTCCTGTTATAAAGTGCTGGTGAATGTATCTGATCAGTACTTACATGCATAGTGAAGTTCAGCTGACAGGTAACAAATTAATTGTGATAAATCGGGGAAAAAAATGAGAGTCCGCAATTTGTACAATTGTTTATTTGAAAAATTTAAATACTATTATAGCAGTTCTTATGAACCAGATTATCATTTTGTTCCATAGTTTGCTTTTTAAAAAATCACAAATTAACCTTATTGTGGGTTTGGGTGAAACGTGAACATGGTCGTCTGCTCTCAATGGCATCTTACTGCCGTCGCTACTAAGAGAAATCCTATTGCCATGGTTGCACTGTTCCCTCTGTTCCTATTGGCTTCTGGTTGCTATAAGTTACGGAAGCTGCTGCGTTGAAGCCTTGTTTCTTGGACGTGGGGTTATCTGAGTTTTTCTGTTCTAGTCATTTTGTCATGTTAGTGTAAGATGCAGAAGGTGTGAATACAGTAACATTAAGTGTGAAATCAGGCATAAGAAACAACATGCACTTTTGTATTTTTTTCATATTTCATATTTATAAGGAAAATAAATTAAGCTCAGCTGTTAAATTACTCTGTATAGTTGATTATCAGTTGTGCCTTCCAAAGTATTTTTAAAGTGTCAAGTCGTTGCAGCAGTTGTAAATACTGGCAAGGCATAAGTGAATTAATATAAGTTCGTGAGTGTGAGTGCTGTAAATATTTAAGTAAAGCAGGCTTTATAGTGCTGATCCACAGTTTAAAGGAAAGTATCTTAATAGGCAGTAGATGTGTACAGGAATCAAACCATTCATGTGCCAAAATTCATAGCATACATTACCTTCGTATCGAGGAGCGAATTTTATGGTTGTTGATTATTTCCGGGACAAAATTCTCATCTAGAGAATGGGGATGACCAGAGGGGCCACTTGCTGAAGAATTATCCATGTATGGGTGTGGCTTCTCTGTACTTATCATGTCCATCATCAGTCATCATCATCAAGCCTACAGATAAATATATCCACAGATGTGTTAGGAATGTCGGTAAGACCCCCATCTGCAGGCAAAAGCAGGGAGATTCCTAGTGCCTGTTTAGTCAGTCAGGTAATAAGCCTGGTCATCTTTTGTGTTTTTTTTTTTTTTTTTTGAAAATCAAAAATGTTGGGTTCCACGTTATAAAAAAGCTATTATTTAACTAATCAGTGATAAAAACCTGACAGCATTGTATGTTACATCTCTAAATTGTTTTTAATTAACAAGAGCAAGTATTGATCACTGTGCAAAATTAAGACCAATGACTGTTTTTTTAATCAAATTGAATCAGTTTTATTATGGAATATAAACATATGACCTAAGGTGGTTTCTCAGTCAGACCTTAAGAATATGTTTTTTTTTTTATGTTCTCCACAGTGCCACACGTTGATACATTTTTCAGAGATTGAGGAGTGAGCTTGCTGAATTGTATTGACTGTTTTCAGCGTGTATCTAAAGTAGGTCATTCAAAACACCAGTCTCATCTGTCTCAGAGCTGAGAGCTGAAGTGATGTCTTGTGTTTGGCAAAGGGTCGGTTTTTCCCTTGTATGTCGGCCCTGGCTCTGATATAGCAGCGGCATGCCAATGTGAAATGCAGTGCTTCGCCATACACCTGGTGTCTCAACTCTTCCCTTTCACTGTGGGTGCAAGTGAGCAGATTTCTCTTCCCCAGCGACGTCTCTCAGGCTCATCATTTGTCCAATAGTATTGACACTAGTGTCCTTTTTGGCGGCTTCGTCGACGTCGTTATGTGCTGAGCTGACGGTGCTGTGCGTGTCTGTGTGTCTGTCTGCGTGTGCTCATGTAGGTCAGAGGCAAGGCTGGCTGTGTAGCAGGT
The DNA here is from genome assembly GCA_026770805.1 of Boulengeromyrus knoepffleri. Lineage (NCBI taxonomy): Eukaryota > Metazoa > Chordata > Actinopteri > Osteoglossiformes > Mormyridae > Boulengeromyrus > Boulengeromyrus knoepffleri. Next base: position 23,914,553 of record JABJVO010000008.1, on the reverse strand, counting down.
CTTAGAAAATGCAGAATGAACTTCAGCATTGAGAGACAGATGTGTGATGGCTTGGGGCCAGAATCGCCTTTTGATGGGGCCACCCCTGCCTTTTAATTGGTTAGCTTTTCCTTTTAGGTGTAATGTTATTCCACGGGAACACAAACTAGGGGGCGTGTCCATGTGAGCATTGCAGCCAGTGAAGGAGGGAAGGCAACAGCGTCGCGTGGAGGAGTTCATCTTTAATAGGGCAGTTAACAAAGCTCCCCTTTAGCCTTCACAGTCCTGCCTTTATATCTCAGGGAAGAAGTGGATTTTCCAGCTGGGAGAGTGTGGAGGCAGCACTATCTGGGGGACACTGAGTCTGGGCCTCTGTGGACTCATAGTGGACAGAGAGGCAGTGTGTCAAGTTGACTAGTGCCTTTTCTAGGTCTACACAAAAGAGGCTTGTGACACGTTCCTCAAGATGCTGTGGAGGGACCTGCATAATAAATTCTATACCCATGAACAGAGATCAGTGTCAGGTGACTTCAGCCACTCGTGGGGGAGGGTCACCCTTAGACTAATGTTCATGTACCACTCAGTGTGTCTTTTGTATACAGATGAGATTAGGTGAACACATGCTGCCAGTGACCTTTGTCTCTCCCTGTCTTTCTTTTCTGCTCTTTAGTGTTCTGGATGACGAGGGCAGCAGCTTTCGCCAGCAGAGGCTGGACAGACAGGTGCGTCCCTACAAAAGCAGGGGAGCTTGAAAACTCTTCCTCATCTTCCTTTTCCTCCTGTCCCTCCTTTCCCATCCTTTTCCTCATTCTGCAACTGATGTTACTGGGAGCTGCATGTAAATTGTTTTTTTTTGCACATGGAAGGACAGCTGTGATCGCGCCCCCCCAAGAGTCACTGCCAGAAGCTGCAATGCTGCCTGTGGGAGACTTATAGATTGAACACACTTGCAGACAGGCAGCACAGGAAGGTGTATGGCAACAGTAATTATAAGAAAAATGAAAGAAAAAAAGTCCTTGATAGGAGAGGCCAAAATGTATATAATGGCACAAAAGTTAACAAAGTTTACAAAATGCAAGAGTATGACCAGTATCACTTAGTATTTGTGTCAAGCTTAGCTTGCTTATGACTTAGCACAGATTGTACAGTATAGTGGGTTGCTTATGTAGGGGACAAAGGACAAGTAAAAGCAATGACCATGACGGGTAGGAAACAAAACAGAAATAGGAATTGGTCATGCTTGATTTTTTGAATCCTTATGGAAACCTAGTGAATCTCTTAAAGAAATGAAGGTGAGGATGCTAGAAGTGTAAGACCTCTATCAGGTCCAGGATGTTTTGCACAGGAACCTAGGAGTGTTCCTTAGGACCATATCGGTTCCAGTCACCAGCTACTGATGTCATCAGTCCATTAAATCAGGAATCACCAAACTGTATAAACATGAATCCCTACAATGGCTATAATAAGAGGCAAAGGAAGCGACGGAGGTGACAACAGAGAGGTAAGTTTGGGTTTCAGGTAAGAGGAATGGACCATGGGACTCACCCAGGTGGATGTTGGGAGAGCAATCTGGTAGGAGACAGTATTGACAGTGGATAACCTGGAAAGGCCCAAAGAATGACAGGACAAACTTCTGTGACTCTATCTGCAATGGTAGGTCCCTTGTTGAGAGCCACTCTATGCACAGTCTTAACAGGAAGGCCACCCTGCATTGCCCGTTGGCCTGTCCTTGCTGGAGCACAGAAACATGGACATGAGCTGCCCAAGCTTTTCTCTGAACCATTCTGCACAGCAAGACAAAAGCCTCAGTGAATGGCCCAGCCACTGATGCCTTCTAACTGGGGAGCAGAGGGTGCTTAAAGCCAAACTGGAATTCAAAACCTGCAGTCCCTGTGGATGTAGACATCAAGTGATTGTAGGCATTTTCTGTCCAAACTAGGACTTCATTCCTGGATGAGTGGTTTTTGGAGGCGAAACGCTAAAACAATGATGAAATCCATTCCGATGTATGACCAGGGGCAATGAGGAATAGGCTTTCATGCCAGGTCATAATATTATGATGGTAAACAGCTTGGATCAGGAGGGTGATTGTCAGAATGTGGAACTACAGAAGCGGATCCCAGTAAAAGGAGCGGCCACACTCAAGGAAAGACAAGAGCCCCCCACCTTCATACAACTGGGACTTGTTTATTCAACTAAGGGTATCTAAGAATAGTAGGAGATTTGTGGAGACTCAAGATGATTATACCATGTCCTCTACATGAGAAGTCCCTATGATCAAACACAATGGTTTATTGCTTTGATTTAACATTCATCAACCCTATAAACCAGTCAACTGTTGCATTTTCTAAGAATGGGGTCAGACATTCTATGGAAAAAATAGCCTATTATCTGTGCTAAAGTTGCATCCAAGTCTTCTGTTGCCCGAGCCATGGTGGGCACCTGCAGATAAGCACATGGAGGTATGGGGCAGATGGTGCACTGCTCAGGTTGCACCTCTAGTGAGCTTTGGGCAATGGGTACAGAGATGTCCTTTAGCTGCATGGTAAAGTCACCTGTCCTCTCACATCCAACTATTTCTCTATTCCTTGGTCAGATAAGAAGTTGTATGATTTCCAAGCAGGAGGGCAAGGCTGATGTATGAGCATAAATGATGTCTGTCAGATGCAGCCTCTGATATATCTGTCAGTTTCTGTATAAATAGCAGAAGAGATTACATCCTTCAGATTGCAGCCCCAATTTCAGATGGCTAGCTCATCTTTAACTCCCTCAAAGGCTATATTGGACTGCAGTGTGAAGTGCCTTAGTGTCTCACTGACTCTCAGCTGCCAGTGCTCTAAAATCAATAGCATATTCAGCTATGGAACATTGGCTCAGTCATCAAGCAGCCTCCTGGCCACCTACAGGGTGGTCATGAACTTGCATTCGTGAAGGTTGTAAAGCTGCTTCACACTGGTCACAGTTGCTCCTAGACTACTGTAATCCACTCTAATGAGCACACAGATGATATAGGCTGAGACATGGATGGCCACAATTCAAAAATGAGCAAACGCTGAGTCAGAAATTCAGGTCTTCTATCAAGGCACTATGGTGCAGAGAGGTTCAGCTCCAAGATGGAACTTCACTCAGATGGATCTCCACTGCTTGGCAAAGCTGGGACTGAGCCTATTGTTATAAGTGGCAGTAACCCAGGCTCTGAGAGTTTTGATTGCCTCTGTTATCTGGGTCATGGATTCAGCAAATTACGGAGCTGTTGGACTCCAAGCAGTGCACCCTGGCTAGCAAAAGCTGCACAAAGCGGGACTGCATCTGCTCTGCTCATGACTGGCTCAGTCTTGCTGTAAGCATACCCCAAGGCTCACTGCCAGAAGTTTCTACGCTAGCAGGTTCTGTTCTAGTTTGAGCACACTTGCAGACAGGCAGCACAGGAAAAGTATATTAAAACTAGGAATTTTTATTAGAAAAAAATGTTCAAAGGAAACTTTGAGAACACAAGACAGGTGAAAGCCAGGGAGTTCATGGGGTAGGAAGAAGGAGCTGATCAAATTTTTGGAACCTTCTGGAAAGCTAGGCAATCTCCTAAAGAAATCAAGGTGCTGCCCTCTGATGGACATCCTGGGAATTACTTGGAGCTGTGAAAACAGCCTGCACACTTGTACCTTTCCTTTTTTTGTGTAAGCACACAAAACAAATCTTTTGATCTCCAAATGGGTAGGAAACCGCAAAAAATGAGACAAAGTCGATCTCCAGGAAAGGCTCTGTTTGATGCTATATCCAGAAACCAAAACATGCTTTGCTGACTTGCAAGGTTGTAAGCACCTATAATATCAGTGAGGGAGTAGCAAGCAATGATGCATGGCCCCCCTCACAGGAAGAATGTTAAAGCTGCTAAATGTGAAGCTAAATTGAGAATATAGCCTACTGAAGCTGTAGAAACTCAGAGACTCCACTGACTGGGACATTTTCCCAAGAACTTCTGACAATGTGGATGATCATGCTGACACAGTCACCTCTTACATCCGTTTTTGCAAGGAGACCTGCATCCCAAGCAAGGCCTAGGTACAACAGTAACAAACCCTGGTTCTCAGCTGATTTTGGGAAACTCTTTCGCTAGGGAAGAGACCAAAATGAGCATTGTCTCCATTTCTGTACTCATTATATACCAATGGCGTCGCAAATTTGCAGAAGACACCATCATGGTAAAAAAAACGGATGAGTCCACTTACTGGGAGAAAGTAAGTCAACTGGTGTCATGGTGAGGCGTAAACAGTCTGGAGCTGAACGTGTTCTTTCTTGGAACACCTTAAATTCTAGCTGTCACTGGCACTGCTGGTTCAGTCCTACACAGCCATAATTGATTCAGGCATCAGATCACATCCTCTGTCTGGTTTGGCTCTGCATCAGCACACTCTGAACTGCAACACATTGTGCAGTGTGTAGAGAACATCACAGGCTGCTGGTTATACTCAGTGAATACCTGTACTCAGCATGGATGTGGAAACAGGAGAGATGAATCCTGCATTTCCCCTCTCAACAATTCCTGAGAATAAGAGCCCTAAAGACATGGACTAATCGCTGCGTCTTTTCTCCAGTGCAAAACCCTTACAGCCCTCATCCATGACTAACTGGCCATTTTAGCGGTACTTACCATATAAAATTATAATTTGACTGTATATAACTTATCAGGCACACTACGCATCTTCACTTTAACAGCTTATTTGCACATGTTTTTTAACATAATTGTGTTTTAAGGTTTGTCTATATATCCATTTTACATGTCTTTTGTTTTATTTATCTTGGGGGAAGGGGAATTATATTTTCTATGCTGTCATTTGCGCTAAGATCAATTCTTTGCACATCTGGCACTTGGCAAGTAAAGTATTCTGATTCTGATTCAGGGGGCAGCACAGCCGACTTTGTAGATATTGGGGCACCTATGCCAGATCATTGGACATATGGTTCATCATTTACACCTGAGTGGGAAGCAGGTAGCTAATCCTAACCCTAATAAAGATAAAAATAAATCTTTTCTTGCCATTTCTTCTTTTGGTGAGTTTGTCTTGATTGAATGTGAAGGGAATGATGTAAAATGCACTTTGTTCTGTTGTGCTAAACAGCAAATATAGCCATTTATGTCCAAATTATCCTTCATACTTCACATGATCACATGTTGACAGGGTTTTTGGTAACAGCAGTATGTATTTAGCCCATCTGAGATCTAGAATGGTTACACTGCAAAACACAATGAAAGGCCATCAGAAAGACCGGAAAACTGAAAATGGGAAAAAGAGATCTTCTGTGACCTGTTACTCCTCATGGTCAGAGCAAACGGTGTTGAAATTGGTAGAAGAGAATTGTGACCTATTTGATGATCTTTTAAATCTTCTTGTGGGTCTTCCATGGACACTTCATTACTGAAATATAACCATTTTACCAAGTGGCTGTGACTGAAATGTGCCGCAGCATCATTCTGAACCTCATCATAAGGCAACCCATTGCACTGGAATTCAGGATGATCTCTCTTTGGCAAGTTCTGCAAGATTTGATGGGTGTGGCAATGTGGCAAGAATAAGTGGAAGAGGACGGATGTGAGCTCAAGCCCTGTGTGAGTAGAGGAACCGGCGGCGTGTGGAAAAGCTGCTTAACGGGCTGTTTCAGTGGCTCTGGGACAGACAGGTGCTGGAGGGCTTGTCTTCTCATGGTTTAATCCCCTACCTGGGGTGGTTTTTACAATGGGGAGAGCCATTGGGTTTGCATATTGAATCCTTGTTTGCTTTGAATGATAACCTTTCACGAACTGTCTTTAAAAGCCCCACAGTGAGACCTGACAGGGCTCTCCAAGCATGTGCAAAGATGTTAATTCACTTGAAGAGCCCTGCTGTGCGACATCAAAGCCATTCTCTGGAAAGGTTTCACTAGAATTAAGCACAGTAAGAGTTGCTGAGAGCTTACTGTTCTAGTTGTGCTTTTGTTATATTTCCCATTTCTCAAAACCGAAAAGTACCATCTATAATTAACATAGTAATTCTTCTAAGCTGGAAGCAAAATGCTGTTACTATTCTATTGACGTCAAGGCTTTTTTTTTTGGGAGGGGGGAGAGAACATTGTGTCCCTTGCAGCAGGGCCAGGAGCTACTGTGAAATGGACGAGACGGAAGAGGTGACACACGTACACCCCGTGTGCTTTTTTCCCAGCATGCCGCTGGCTGTGGAAGCCGCCCACTTTCCTGATCACGCTTTTGTTCACGTATCCCACATCCACTGTATTTAAAATGCTATGGGCGCATCATGTCTCAGAACTGGTTATGGTTATGGACTAAGAACGCGGTGTGCAGTACTCAAAATAGGGCCAGAAGGTCCCCGGGTCAGTTTGGTGTCTTAAGGACTTGGCTGTTTCTGGTTGAGCTGTGCTCTGTAAGTGCCCTGTGAGGAAGTTTGGCCTTGGCCTTGAGCCTGAGCGTGTCAGTGGGTGGTGTATGGATCAGTGGCTTAGTGTTTCGAAGGTCCCTGGGTCACAGAGTCATTTTAGTATTAGGCCTTTGAACCAGACCCTTAACCCCAATTGCTCCTGGAACTGACTGACCATGCTTAATAAAAATGATAAATAAAATGTAATGTAAGTATGTGGTTCTGCATCAAAATGATGTTTGCTTCTATGGAAATGAATGGGAGTCTGACGTGAGGCCTCAGAAAGGAGAGCAGTGATCCTTCCTGTGGAGTGATTTGCTGTGCTGCGTGACTGAGGCATCCTGCAGTTCTGGTCTCTCTCTACACTCATTATGTTTTTATATGCAGGGAAGCACATAACTGGTATACATTTACACATTCAAAATAAAAGCGATATGTGCAGCATGTGTAACATAGCAAATGCATACTTATTTTATGTGCATTTGCACTGATATGACAAGAAATTACTCTGTGTATTTTAATCTTCATAACACAAACGATGTACGAATTAGCATATAAAGGTTAAAATGCACGATAATTTCTTGTAATATTAGTGCAAATGCACATAAAATAAGCACACATTTTCTCTGTTACAACAATTGATTGTCACATATATCACATTTATAGGTGAACTTGCGTACCAGTTATGTGCATTTCTGTTTATATAAACATATAAATGTTTGGTAATGCAGCTATCCAAGGAGGAGGTAGCACACATGCAGGTATTCTTTGGCACTGTATTTTGAATGTATCAGTAGTCAGATATTTAGATGCATCCTAAAAATAAGGAACAAAAACAATAATAATGAAGATGAGTATGAAGATGATTATTCAGAAGGAGAATATCAAATTATTTTTAAAAGCAGAGAATGTCTTTCAGTGTCCTGCCTACAGTGTTTGAGAATAATAACAGGAGATTGTGTGTGTGTCTCTTTGTGTGCACGTGTGTGTGTGTGTGTGTGTGTGTGTGTGTTGCAGCGTGCCTTGCTGGAGCAGAAGCAGAAGAAGAAGCGACAAGAGCCCCTGATGGTGCAAGCCAACGCGGACGGCCGCTCACGCATCCGCAGGACCAAGCAGAGCGAGGAGCAGGCACCACTGGTGGAGTCATACCTCAGCAGCAACAGCAGCACCATTTACCACGGTAACAGGCAGCCGTTGTGACCCTAATAAGCTTCTGGGCTTTAACAATAGATGAGAATGGGGAATGGTGATGTTTCAGAAGGCTGGGAAGTTTCCTGATCAAAACAGGTTTCGTAACCCAGCATATTTCTGTTTACTGGCCATGGAAACGCCGCCGTACTGGAGGAGATGCAACATCCACTAATCTGCTAAGGGAAAGCTCTGAGAAGCTCCCCAATCTAACCGTGATTGATTCTGCTGATGAAGGTTCTGATCTCGTTTCTGTATTTGGGGAAGCCCCCCAGTTCCATCCATCCTCGCATTCTGAATGCATGCTGATGTCAGAGTGCACAGCTGTGAGCCCCGAATGGTGTGCACTGAATGTGCTGCAACGGGCCGCAACATTTCCGGTGTCTTAGGGAATGAAGAGAGGAAAATGGCAAAGCCCTCGGCCACGTGGGACACCATCCAGCCTTCAAACCTCCATTTCCAGGAGAGGAGGCTCTTGTCTAGCCTGAATGGGGTCCCATGGTCCTGACTGCATGAACGGCACCATCTGACGCTTGTGGGCGAATCAGCTTTGAAGCTGATTCATGCCGAAGGGCAATTTCACCCACGAGGGAGAGGGAAAAACTATTTAGGCTGTGAGTGATGAACTGCGCCACTGTTTCGACTTTCGGGCAGTCTTAATTTAGGGGTCACTGACTTCCTATCCCGCCGCCATTGGCTTGCATTCCTGACAGCTGCTAAGGGATGTGCAAGAGCAGGTTTTCATCGTCCAAGACACAGGACAAATCAGGGCTCACACCTGGGAAGCCCTCACTGAAATATGACACCATGGCTACGAGAGGGCAAATAACCAGGCAGTTAAAGTAAAGCTGCATTTATACACTGCCTGGCCAAAAAGAAAGTCACCATTTGAATTTATATCCGCAAATACTTATGAGCCAATGACTGGATCATTATTACAGCTCAGCTACGTTATGCAGCAATAAAGTGAAGTCAGCTGAGTACCTGAATC
>JABJVO010000008.1:23884931-23905665 GCA_026770805.1 Boulengeromyrus knoepffleri | reverse complement strand
CCACAGAGTTGTGACCTTAACCTCATTGAAGGTCTCTGGGATGTGATGAAGGAGGCTTTATGGAGTGGTTCAACTCAATTGTCAATACAGGATCTCGGTGAGAAATGAATGCAATGGATGAAAATAAAGGGTGAGATGTTGCATAAGCCTGTGGAAACAATGCCATGACAAATGTGAGCCATAATCAAAGCTAAAGGCGGTCCTACAAAAAATTAAAATGGCAACTTTTTTTTTGGCTGGGCAGTGTATAAAACACACAAACATCCAGGGTTTGGTTACCTGTAGATTGCGTTAGAGTAGCACTATAAATAATCCTGTGATGCTCACTGGAATGGGCTGTAGGCTTACAATCCTAACATCAACAGAAATGTAAGATGGTCGGGTGGATATATGGATGGCTGAACTGCTGTGTGTAGGTTCCTTTTTTTGTGGATGGCAAGGATTTGATGAATGAGAACAAAGTGCAGATGAAAAGCGCTCTGCTGATTGTGGTGGCTGGTAGGGAAGGAAGGCCCCCCCCCGCCACACACACACACACTGTCTCTCTCCAGTTTCATTCATTTCCGTTTCTTCGTCAGACATGGCCTTACACTCGCTAGCTCTCTATTCATATGAAGTCCACCTTGAATGCAACGAATCACCTTCTGCGGAGCTAAGCTCAGGCAGGCCCAGCCACCACTGCCGCGTGACCAGAAAGCGACAGACACCCGGCAGATTAGCGGAGCCTCTGTGCTCCCGCTGGCAGGATACCCTGCTTGATTTATACCCTCCGACTCCCGGGGAAAGCATGCCAGTTTGTTCACCTGCTACATTTCCTGGCAGCCTGTGAGTTTAACGCAGATCGGCCACAATGGATTCCCTTGAACGTCTCCCATTGGCCTTATTTGTATTTAACCATCAGTACAGCCGGATATTTCACTGGAGCGAGATACAACTGCGAGCCCCTTTGGAAACTCAAACTAGCAACTCTAAGGGAACGGTTCACTGTCAGGTTACTGCAGACCAGCTTGCCATCTCTGCTTCACCTGTAAGCCTGTGGTGCTTCATTCACATGCCCCGCATGAAGTACATCCTGTTTACCCACCTCCATGGTGAGAACTATTTTTAGGCACAGTTTGTTTTTATGTTCACCCTATGTCACTGATGTTTTACAGAATGGCCAGACACACTCTGTTCTTTTTTTTAAACAGTCATGAAATTGTTTTTCAGAACGTTGATTCTCCATATAGATCAAGAAAAATACCTTTAAACTGAAGCTGAATAGGCTTAGTCACAGCGAGGTCTGACTGACTTACTGACTGCTGTGAGGTTTCAATAGCTGAGCACAGAGTACCGAGAGGGCTGAGAACGCCTGACGCCGGCCCGGTATTGGCACGGCATGTCAGGATAAGGACACCCAGATGGCTGAGCCGCTCTCAGTTGAGGCTTTGGAGTCCATTCCCGGTTTAGGTCTGGCAGACAGAATGGCTGGATTCCCCTGGTGTGAAGTGCCGCCTCTTGGAAAAGCCAGAGATCAGCGCTCTGACATTTAAGAAGCAAACAGTCGATCTGTCTGGCTCTGCGCTGTCCCCAACCTCGCCGCGCTATTTCCACACCAACATGATTAATCGATCGCTTCTCTCCCTTTGCCTCTTGTTTGACATGATCACTGGTGAGATGGACTTTCACGTCAAGGCACTGGGGATGGGTGTGGCAGGACAGCAGCACCCGGGACCCTGCTGTTCCCCTCACATAGCCCCCGCAGTGCCACGCTTATTGGTGTGCAGCTGGATTAAGCGGCCTGCTCACTCTGACTGCAGGCAAGAGGGTCCATGGTCCGATGGGGCAGGAAGGCGTTCGTCAGTCTGATCCAATCCAATCGATAGAGAGGGTGTGACCAAAGAGGCACAGGTGAAGGGTCACTGTGTGTTTGACTTGTGTGACTCCCATTGACTGCTACTGAAAAGGAAGGGCTCAAGTCTGTATTGTGCATATGTCAATGCATTTTAGACAGACTGACTGACAGATAGACAGACAGTCATACAAACAGGCAGGCAGGTAGATAGACAGGCTTGACGCTTCTTCCTTCCTCAAAGTAGCTGCTTAACTTCACAGTGTCTCTTCTTCTCTTCTGGACTCTCTCTCCACCGCCTCCTCTGACTCCCTTGCTCCTCCTAGTACAAGAGGCTGAACATGAGGAGGGGAACTCGACAGGAGACTCGCAGCCCCCCCTCTCCTCCAAAAAGTCCCGGGCCGCTGCTTCCACGCCACAGTCCAGCAGCGGGAAGAAGGAAAGAAGGGGGAAACACAGAGGTTAGGAGGGCGTGAAGCGCCCAGCAGGCCTCCGAACGCATCAGTGCCCGTAGGACATGGGAACCTCATGAAGCGACACGGGGTCAGACCTGCCAGCGAGCCGCAGGGTACTCACAGCATCATTAGGAACTGCCTTGAGTCATTGGCGAGGACAGGCGGCACGAGTCAGCGAAAGCTCACAGCAGAGCAGCTCCCACGGGTGGGAAGCAGGCCGCTCAGGGCAGGAAGCAGGCCGCTGAGGGCAGGCATAATTTCAACCTGCCTGCATAATTTCAGCAGCTTTAAGGAACAAGAGGGCGTCGTCCCGGCTCTAATGACTCGACGGCTAATTTGCCTTGATGAGAGCATGTTCAGGATGCTGATGTCATCATTAAGGACAGCGTTTTGGGCTCCGTGATGGAGACAACCTAATCAGAGCTGAGGGCAGGCGGGTGGCCGGGCTGGCAGGCTGCTGTGAAATGGGGAGGCTAAGCAGGCCAGGAGCCACCCGCTGTAAATGAGAGTAACTTTCCAGTTACCATTCAGTGTGCCCATGTATTTGTTGAACTAAACCCACTAGCACACCTTGTTTGGGTAATCAATACTTCTTGAAGTTAATTCACTCATTAAGCTAATGAATTAAATGAGCTGTTGGTGAAATTTAACAGGAGAGGTTTGGGGACCAAAGCTGTATTTTTCTAGCCATCCAACAAGATCAGTAACGTTTTGGAGAACAGAAGAAAATCTGGTAGCACTTTAGTGAAGCTGTCATCTATAATGCAGCACAGGGCCGGATCTAAGGGCTGGGCAGGGGTGGCCATGTTCCATCTCGTAAATACTTGGCCACCCAGTCACCACCCCTCAACAAAAAAATAAATATGAAATATGGAGCATTTAATTCTATAAACCAACCCATCGATCAGTCAATTAGTCGACTGTGGTGTGTCGCCAACTTCATTGTTAATGGATGGTTAATGGATAATGTTCACGGTCTGCAAAATGAAACCCCGCCGTGCTGCTTGGCAATAATATTAGCCCATTTCAACCATTGGGACTAGTCTGCCCCTCCCTCCATTGTACAAAGTCTGACAACCCCCCGATAATGCACTATAGATATCTTCATGATGCCTTATAATGGTCGGTATAAGAATTAAGGATGCTTTGTACTGCTTTATGAATGTACTTCTTATGCATTAGAAATGACAGCTTATGAAATATTATAATCAACACTATAATGCCTTATGCCTGCCAATAGAAGATGCTGTAATGGTTATTAATTCTTATACTGGCCATTATAATGCATTATGAAGGTATAGATGCATTATAGATGATGTATGACGATAGAAAGATGGATGATAGATCATGTGATGCATTATAGCGTAATCATATCCCCACTGGGCCCTTCAGCAGGCACTTAACCCCATCTGCTCCAGGGCCCTAACGGTACCGGGGGTCCTGTGTCTGTCACAGAGAGCAAGATGGGGTTTTTATAACCACCACGGGGAGAGAAGTACACCTGCGACCAGTGATTAAGCACATTACTGAACAGAAGCACTGCAGAGCAAAGTGATGAATCACATCTTATTAAACAGAGACATTTCTGTTAGTGGGCAGAGCAAAGGGGAAATGGAAGGTCTCTCTATATATAACCCTGTGTGAGTATAGCTGTATGCATTTACACATGAATGAGTGACAGTGTAACCAAAACCTGATTGGCTGACGAGGCTGGTCCTTGGGGGGGGTGGATTTACCTGTCCGGCAGGAAGTGAAGGCCCAGGCGATGATGTGGTGGACCTGGCCAGCCAAATCCAGATCCTGACGGTCAGCCAGCCGTCTGGGGATGGCAGCGGGGGCGGAGCCTTGGCCGGCGGGCAGCACCATGCCAAGCAGGACCTGAGGGTGACCATGCTGAAGAAAGGTACCCGATAGAGGCAGCGCGGCGTGAAGCCACACCAGAGATGGGGTAGATGCACTGATTAGCTGTGGGGTGCATTTATGAAAATGGAAAGACTTCCAGCCCCTGTAAACAGCATGGCGCTGCATGAACAACATGACCTCGTGACCTCGGTATTGAAAGTCTCTCTCTCCGCAGTCATTTCCCATGACACCCTGCTGCAGTAATATCACGCTCTAACTCCACGCTCGGCTTGGCTCCAGCCGGCCAGCTTCCCCTCGTCCCCTCCTTCACACACAGATATGCCTCTGGTTAATTAGCGCTGCAGGTGATTCACCAGTTCAGCAGTTAATGATATGTGACGTGGGGATTGGCTCCCATGGTGCACTGGGCCAGTGGGGCGATACCCCCATCTGTGGCCTGGCCCCTCTCTCCCCCGTCACTTGGCCAGGGGGAGCAGATGTGTCGCCATACTCCCCTCCAGATCCAGGTGCTCGGGGCTTGGCAGTGAAATTGTCTTACATAAACTTAGGGGGTTGTTACATATGTGAGGTGTGTGTTTTTACCAATGTCCTCTACCTGCAAAGGTATTTCAAGTAGTATGAATTTTGATGAAGAAGAGGATGATGAGGATGAAGACAGTTCCTCTTCCTCCCAGCTCAACAGCAACACCAGACCTGGTTCAGCGACTAGCAGGAAATCCAACAAGGTACTATACATAGTGGCTAAATAACATCAAACAGAGCCATAACCTCTTGCCCTGTTCAGATGAGGATCCATATATTACCAAAATGTCCCCTCAATCATTAGATTTCATTGGCTAGCTTTACCATTTCCATAACCATTACTCTGCCTTTTGAATATGATTTTTTGCATGTCTCAGTTGATGTATGGTGTTGCAGGCAGAAGCACCATCACCTCAAACCTCCCGCGCTGGGGATTGAATCCCAGAGCTACGCTCTCTGTTGCCTCCTACAGTCCAAAGACAATTTAGTTAAAGTACCTTCTCTGAATTTCCCATAGCGTTTGCCTTTCAGTGGACTTGAATCCTGTTCAGGTTCCTCTGCCTCAGGCCCTGTGCTGCCTGGAATGGCCTCCAGTCTCACTGCTTGCCTGTCCTGGATAAGTAGCTTGAATATGGATGGATGGACGGACGCCATGCGCTAAAATGCCATCCTTCTGATGTAATGCCACTCTGTGGAACACATCTGACAAGCCACCGCCACTCTGCCTTGCAGGCCTGCCCCCCGTATCTCACAGTCCCGTCCCGCCACTCACTCCAGCCTTGATAAGGAGGCCCTGCAGCATGTGCCACGGAGCCCTTCAGTCCCCAGGCAGACTCAATCTGCAAGCCGATCTTAATTTCCAATCTATAACTACGCTTTAAAAAGGACTCGCATGCCTGTCACTCTTTTTTAATGACTCTAAATGTCATTAATTTCAGCCATTCTGTGTTAAATTGTCTGTACCTAATTTACTGCCTGTTGGCTTCCCATATTGTAAATTAAGAACTAGCATGATGAAAAAGAAAGATTTTCAGCACTAAGTCTTTGTAAGTTGATATATAATTGCCTGATAAAATACTACAAATGGTAATCAAGGTCTTTGCCTGTTCTCACATTCACAATCAAAGACCCAAAAATGATTATTATCGCCGTTTGTACATGCCATGTGAATATTGCCTCTATAAAAAAGCCAATGATTTGATCTCCAGGGGATTGCAAGGGTCCAGACTTTGATATGTAGATGGGATTCTTCACCCCAAAGCTCTGATGAGACAAAAGTGTCATAATTGGATCTTCTGTGGTTTTGAAATAGACTCCAGTGTCTCTGTAGCTTGGAGTGGCGTTATCTGGTAGTAACCTCAACGTTTACAACTTTTCTACATGGAATTAGTGTGTCACACTGGCAAATTAGAGACATCAGTCTTGAGTGGTGGTAATGAAGGCTAAAGACTGGGCTATAACTCCAGCGCCTTGTTTGAACATCAGCAGCGTTTCTCCACATGACCCCCCGACCGCGTGACCCTCCCTCCCAGCAGGACGTGGCCTCAGCATCCAGCCCGCTGAGCGGCCAGCCTCCCGTCGATGTGGGTGACCTGCAGGAGTTCTCCCTGAGGCCTGCCCCTCAGGCCGTCACCGTCAAGTGCAGGATCACGCGCGATAAGAAGGGAATGGACCGGGGCATGTACCCCACCTACTACCTCCACCTGGAGCGGGAAGACGGCAAGAAGGTCAGCGCAGTGCTGCCCTTTGCACACAGAACAGCAGGAGCCAAACGTCGAGGGCAGAATGCCTCCACGGCTTTGCTCAGGCACTAGCAGTAGGGTTTATAAAACTCCCCTGGAGATCTTTCTTTGTAGGACACATCCAACATATAAAGACCGTAAATCTTTATAAACATATAAAGCAAGGTTATGCTCACAATGGGACATATTGCACTGTGATATGTTTGCCTAATGTTTGATATTTACCAGTGGTTTGAAATTATTAGGTTTTTCATTTTGACTAGTTGCATTTTGTGTAAGGAGATGTATTACCAATGGAATTATTTGCATGGATTATTAGACATAAGATTTAGACTGATTTTATGGCATATTCAAAATATCCCTTTGTCTTTTTTGGTATTTACTGTGAAATTCTATTTTTCCACGTTTACTGGGGGCCTGTTGGCGAAATAGGTGTTCCTGTTAGCTGGAAGGAAACGAAAGAGGAGCAAGACGTCTAATTACCTCATCTCTGTCGACCCCACGGATCTGTCTCGAGATGGAGAGAGCTTCGTTGGGAAGCTGAGGTGGGAGCGAGCTGCTTTGGTCCTGCGCCCAAATGTGAATAGAGCTGCATGTAAATATGCAGCCAAAACTCAGCCCCAACATTAATAAAGATTACTAGGAGAAGGATGTCAGATGAATGAACTATAATACCATTCCCAGCGGTGCAGAGGGTAAATTTTTGTAGAATATTGTTAATCTTGTTCTTTTTTTTTTAACTTTAAACAGAAGGGAAATAGCTTTGAATCACCATATTAGTTTTATGGAGTTCTGTAAAGCCAAGCTCTTAAGGAGTTATTGAAATGTCATGAATAAGATTGTAGTGCCATGATTTATCAGAAGGGGGCACCAGACGCTGTACTGAGGCAGAAGCATTAGGGTGTGGGATCTTCCCTGCTAATAGGGTGTTACTGCGCAGCCTCTTACCATAATTACCGACTGAGAGCAGATGGCTTCCAGGCAGGATGTGTCCATAGTCAGCACAGCGCTGGACTTGTTTGTCCTGCAGGTCATATTGCAGGTTACAGATCGTTGTGCATTTCATAGATCACACCCGCAGCTGTGGGTTGTTTCATATTTGCAGGTCGAACCTGATGGGCACCAAGTTCATGGTTTATGACAGCGGCAAGAATCCAGGGAAGACAGCCTCAGGCGTAGAGGCCGGCAGTCTGCGGCAGGAGCTGGCAGCGATCTGCTATGTGAGTATCCTTTCCGGAAGCTTCCGCTGACACAGTTTCCCTCCTGAAAAGTGTTCTCGGCTCTTAGCCTTCGCTTATTGGCTTGTCAGTCTGCTTCACACGCACAAAAATAAGCAAAAAGCACTGCACAGCCAACTTATCAGTGAATGGTTTACACAGGGAGTTGATGTCCAGTTTCTGAGCTAGAGAGAGATGGGATGTGATGGGGAGACACCTATTGTTCAGACAGGAAATAGCAGGAGGCGAACTCACTGGGCTCCTGCTTACAGTACCACAGTACTATATTAAATGAATACTAGCACAGTAATTTAAAATACGTAAATATTTGTTACTTTTATTGCCTATGTTATATTATCTTTTTCCCCAAAGGTTTGTCTTAGTTAAAGTACAGATCTGCGTTTTTATCTTTAATTTACAAATCTCCATTTTAGGAAACAAATGTTTTGGGTTTCAAAGGACCTCGCAAAATGAGTGTCATCATTCCTGGAATGAACATGGACCATGAGAGAGTGTCAGTGCGGCCTCACAACGTGAGTGAGGTTTTGTTTTCCCGTGAGGGGGCTGTAGCCAAATTCTCCCAAATCTGTGCCACGTGTTACCCTGAATGTGAGTAACCCCCCACCCCCCCGTCCCAGGACCATGAGTCCCTTCTGGCACGATGGCAGAACAAGAACACAGAGAGTGTGATAGAGCTGCACAACAAGACCCCAGTGTGGAATGACGACACACAGTCCTACGTGCTCAACTTCCACGGTCGAGTGACTCAGGCCTCCGTGAAGAATTTCCAGATCATCCACAACAACGACCGTGAGTATTGTCAAGGCTAGGAGAACGTCAGGGTAGATATGCTGGGACAATAGATGTGAGTGGGTGTGGGAGCTGGCAAAGGAGACAGTACTTGTAACTGGAAATTTTTTCAGGAGTCGCGCCGGGTTGCAGGGCCCCTGAATGGAGCCATTAATCTGCATCATTCAAATAAAACTTCCACCTGTATAAAAGTGCACAAATGAAAAGGCAGTTTGGGTAAAAGCTCACTGCACTTATAAGCATTTCTGTGATTATCCACCATTGTTATTATAGTTTTGATTTTTTAATTTTATATTATTTTCAAATGTCTTTTGCAATGCAGTTTAATTTTAGTTTGTTTTCAGTGTAGTTTTATTAGTTTGTATTATTTTTTTATTTTAAAGATGCATTTCTGCATAGTTTTATATATTTTACTTTCAGTTTGAGTTTTAATAGTTTTAATAGGGATAGGCTGAAAGTCGTACAGCTATTTTCTGTATCTGTTCTTCACAGAGCAAATTATGTACTTTCGCCCTGTCAGGGTCTGTGCCCGTCTGGCCCTGTCCTGTGTGCTATTTTCCCGCTTGGCGTTGGTCTTGTGTGTTTCCTCTGTTCTCCAGTGCTGCCACGGAGCTCAGAGGGCTGAGCATGTGTCTTGGAGGTTGGCCTCCCTTTGGTCATGTGTTCAGATCCAGTGTCTTTGTGTTTCTGTTCATGGTTCACCCTGCCTGTGCCTTGCTTTATTATATTTGGTGGTTCTTGTGTTCTATTCTCTCCAAGTGTAGTTAACCTTCAGCATTTGTTAATGTTCTCCAGTCTCTAGTGCTGTTTAATTGTAATTCACCCCTCCTGTTCCTTATTGCCCGAGTCCTTTTGATAGGTTGAGTTATGGTTTTCACCTGTCCAGCGTCACGCCCTGTTAGTTGCGTATTTAAGTGCCTTCTTCTGTTCTGTTCCTTGTTAGTTCACTGTGGCTGAATCCCTGTGTAGCTGTTTCCGTCTGTGGTTCTGCTGATTCCCCCTGGTGTAGTTTTCCCTGTTTTGTAATTTTCCTGTGTTGCTCCCTGCCTTTATTTCTGTTTGATCAGTGTTGTTTTGACCCCTTGCCATCCCTTGTGTTTTGAGTTTGCTTCTGTTAAATAAAACCTGCATTTCTTGGAGCTGCTTTATGATCCATCCCATATTTTCATATATTAGTTCAGTTTATGAAAATGTCTTCTATCAGTTTTAATTTTAGTTTTCTGTAATGATAGTAATTCTGCTATTCACTCACTTTTTTTCACACACAAGCAGAATCCACTCTCTCCTCGGGTCTATACTGTCTCTTGGACCCGTTTATTAATAATCATGTCGGTCATGGAGAATCTGGTTTTTCCACAGCCGATTACATCGTGATGCAGTTCGGCCGAGTGGCGGAGGACATCTTCACCATGGACTACAGCTACCCAATGTGTGCCCTGCAGGCCTTCGCTATCGCGCTCTCCAGCTTCGACGGCAAGCTGGCCTGTGAGTAGGGTGTGAGTAGGGCACGCTCTCCTAGGCAGGAGCCCTGGACTCCCGAACCTCCCTACTGCCTCGGAAAGAACTCTTATTTCCCAAGAACACGATGGAGAGGCAGAAGAAACACTAGCCCTGGCTGGCTTCTCTGCATGAGACAGACCTGTGGAACATCTCCATGTTCTGATCAGCCATGTGAACATGTTCCACGAGTCCTATAGGGCCAGATAGCTAACTTTTCTCACTCGTCGGATTAAATGTGAATGAACACAAGTGTATGTAGCAGAGTAATGTGTTAACATTGTAGTTCCCATAACCTGAATTTACTTCTACGGACCGCATATGTACTAACTCTCATCCCCGGCAGTAACTTAATGCACCCTTACATGAAGCATGAAGCTCTTCAAGAGTTTGAGAGTTACACTAAAACAACTAAAAATACTAAAAACATACTGCAACCAGGTGGGTCACACCTACACTTCTGACTCAATGAAAGGCCAAATTTTGCATCAGTGTACCGCATTGCACTTGTAGTTGGTATATATATGATGTATACAGATGAAAAAACAAAGAACCCAGGACTTGAAGTGCTGAAATGCCAACCACTGAGTCATTACAGCACGGTGTCCTCAAACTCACCCGCACACTCACGCGTGGTTGGGGTGTGACCTGCCAAAAGCCGCCTGGCTGCAGAACTTTCTACATGTTCCATGTAAATGTTGTGCCTTTGGAGTCGGGATCCAGCGTTTTGTCTCGCGTTTGCATTACACAATGAGGTATTCGTCGGCCGTCTATTGAGTTAGACGACATGTGTGGTTTACAGCACGCACAAGGGTATTATTTGTATCACTGCCAGTGAGGTGGGTGCTTTTTGTTTCCCAGCAGCCCTGGTGGCAGTCACTGCATTTTACTTCACACGTTGAACTTGTCCTAAAACTGGAAGCATAAAATTATATCAAGATGTCAATATTTGCCCCATAACATTTGAATCACACAGCTGTTTTCCCATTTCTCTAAAATGAAACGAAACCACGGTGTTTCCCAGATAAGGCAGCTCCATGTGAATATTAAACCTGAAGTCAGCCCAGCCATTAGGGTATATATCAGGATTTGTCACATCAGCAGAGACTGCCAATCTATTGCGTTTGCTTTTTCTGAATGCTTGTCAGTTCTTATCTGTTGATTGATAATCTGTCCTGGTGGCATTTTCACATTAACCTCCACTAACTGCATTCTAAAATCTATCACTGAGCGCCAGCATCCAGTGTCAGCATGGAGGTCAACAGAAGTGCAACGCCTCCTTTTCAACTTAGTCATGAGGCCCAAAAGTCAGCAAAGACCAATGAATTTTTCACAGTATTTTTTGATTAAATTGCATATTATTTCCATGCCATATTCTCTAACCATCTAAACATGCTAACATGACTCAACCCTGAGAATGCTAATGCAAAGATGAACTGATTACCCTGTTAATGTAATGTATACACTTTTAACCAGTCAAAAATGCAAAATCCAGAAGATATGAAGGCTGTATTTTTCTGTCCCTTCACAATTCAAGCAAATCAAACACAGCAAAGAATATCCATGGAGGGGTTTATTTTTACATAATTGTTTTTTGTCCTTTTATTATCAACTCTGGTCTTTCACAGAAGCTGTGATGTCTTTAAGTGTTTATATGATTTATTGTTTTGAGATAAACTATTTGAAATGTAGCAAAATCCTGGTCATTTGTGTTTTTGTGGGGAAGATCAAATTGCCTTTAATGGAGTGTGTTATGTGTGTGAGAGTGTGCCTTCCAGTGTTTGTTCAGAATAAAATCTGTATGAATACAGAAATAAAATTTATTCTGTTGAGTTGCCAGAATATTCTGAAGTTTGTTAGAACAAAGTAGTTTACTCTGACATGTAAAACTGTATTAGGTCAATCCATCCATTCACCCATCTTCCCCCGCCGTCAGGGCTGTGGGGCCTGTTGCAGGCAGCATAGGGCACAAGGCAGGGGAACACCCTGGATGGGATGCCAGTTCATCACTGAACTATACTACATACACTTCATGCTAAAGTGAAAGTTTGCATTTGAATATATCTATCTAAAATGTCTAGTTCTTTGCTGGCCCTTAAAACTCTTTGGATTTTCTTATAGTGTTGACACAGCAGGGTGGTTCCCTCAATGGAAAAACTATTCAGGAAAATCTTTAAAAACGAGAGCGTTGCTGAGTCCTCTGCGTCTTTGGATCATCAAGAGCACTACTCTGACTCTCAGCGGACAGAAACATACACGTGTCAAGGGAACAGCCTGCAATCTGTGGCCGGAGGCAAACATGCGTAAGTACGTGGGGAGGAAAATCAGGAGCGTGCCAGAGCAGGATGGGACATCCCGGAAGGTGCCTGGCAGTGCCGCTGTTTCTGCCTGTCACTCGGCCTCCCGTTTGCCTCGCTTCCGGATCATGCCAAACCCCAGTTCCGCAGTGATCTCAGATTTGCTGAAGCCATCTGTGTCTTCAGAGTCGGATGTGTGTAGGAAGCCCTCCACCTCGTCCTGCGCGTAGTCGCCATCGCAGCCTGCACTGCAGAAGCTCATCCTCTCCGCCTTCACCACTGGCTCCGCCCCCTCCTTGCTGCAGTCTTCTGCACCCCCCCTCTGACCTACCTGCTTCGTGCTGTGTGGCCAGTGGCCCCTCACTTCCACCCGTTCCACCTCCTCCCATTCGTCCAGTGAGTCCTGAGTGAAGAGCCTGGGTAGGCGGAGCTCGCCCTCCAGCTCCGCCTCCTCCATCACTTTGCCCACCCCCTCAGCAAGTTCCTCAGCAGTTCGCTCCCCCATCCTGATGTTGCCGTACCTCGTTCTGCAGGAAGCCTCGGTGTATGGAGGGTAAACCTCTTCAGGGTCATCTGTGCAGGCCGGAGGGGGGGGAGGTGCAATGTCAACCATTTTAGTTACATGGAATGAAGACAGGTCACTGACTTTCTTAAGGGACAAGCTAAGTTATCTGTCCTCTGTGCAAATTTCAATTAGCATGTTTAACTATTTGCAAAGTGTAACTTACAAGTCTTATAAGGCCTGCCCTCGATCAGGGTGAATCAGCAGCTGTTATCCCATCAGTTTGTGGACATCTGATCTGGCTCTTTTTGAAGCATTACACCCTCTTAAAATTAATTTATAATTCAACAAAGTTAGTGTCTAACTGTGCGCTGAGATTTGGGGCATGTTGCTATGCGAATGGCGGAGCAGTTCCCCTACCCACTCCTAGCTGATGCTGCCCTTCAGTGAGTAAATCGTTTAGATGACATTTTAATGGAAGTAAGAAAGCTCATTTTTCTGCTTTTGAGTAGAGCTTGGGGGATAAGAAAAAAACAAATGTGGTAAACTGCAGCATTATCTGTGATTGTCACATCCCGTGACAGTCACAACCTCCAATCACTACTGCAAAGATGAATTATTTTAAGAAAACAACAAGTCACACCCTTTAACTATGTGTCAGAGCACTAAAACAGTCTGGGCTGAAATCATAGGAATTGATGCTACAAATGAAACGGTATATCACAGAAACATAAACCATGTGTTTTACTTAAGCAGAAAAAAATACTGTTTATCTGATATAAACAGATGGCTGTACAGGGAGCGACAGGCTGTATCTGTACATTTTTAAGGTTAAATATTTGTTATAGCAAATCAGATTCTTCTTCAGAGATATTACTGCATTTCCTCTGCTGCATCTTGAATTTGTGACCTTCAGCTAAAAATTATAGTTCTTTGACCACCACGCCCCTGCTGTCTCTTCAGGTTGTACCTTCCCAGTCCTCCAGCTGGCTCCCCAGGGAGACGCCATCCACTAGCTTGCCCTCCTGCATCACCCTGGTGATCTCCTTCAACTGGTGCAGCAGCCTCTCCTCATGTTCTGCTGTGACGCTCCTGATCCTGTGATGGAGAGAGAGCAGGGTGGGGAAGGCTGGCCAGCTTCTGTCACTCTGCACTGCCGCTCTCTGTCCCTTATATGAGTCACAGCTTCTTCACTCAGTAATTGTATTACTTTACAATTGATGCACTTCTAATAGAACAAGTTCACCCCACAAATAATTTCTTCAGGCTAAGCTACATTTTAGCCGGTAATTGGTATTTAGTAATTGGTATATATTACATTTTACTGCTTTTGTAATTTCAGCATTAGTGTCTCAATTTAAGATAGGCCATAACAATAGTTAGCAATTTAAAACCTTTAAATAATTAAATACTCGATTCACAGTTTAAGTAGTACAATTACAGGAAAAAAGATGGACAATTTTAATCTTAGATTACTTTAAAACATGCAAAGACTGTTTCAGTTTCAAGTCAATATATATCATCTTTTTGTTAAAGAATAAATGGAGATACTGAAGTGGGTTATTATAGAAAAAGGAGTTGCATAATTTTAGTGTTCATGAGGATTTAACACAGATTAATCACAAGGTGAATTGAATTTGCCATTCCGACCGGTCATATCTGATACCGCAGCGCAGAAAACCCCGCAGCTGTGAATAAGGCGGGATTACCTGTCAGGACTGTCACCCGCATTTGACACTATCTTCTCCATCACCTCCTCTGTCTCCTTCAGCTTCTCCTGTAGCTGGGCCAGCTCATAATCGGCTGGAAGAGACGCTGCAGTTAGGCGTTCCTGAGGCTGCGGGCCTCAGGAACGACTTTCAGCCCTCCTGGAAGAGCCCGGCGCTCTCTGACGAGCTCTGCCTACTTCAGCCAGGCTGCTGGCTCTTCAGAACCACACCCCTCACTTCACCCCAGCAATCGCATGTTTTATTGATAGAAACATTCACTGATCTACTTTAACACACAAAAATACTGCATCCTTCACATACTATGGGTGAATCATTTACAAATGAAATAGGGTCAAAGTGAATGGTGGGATCTTAAGGTCTTTGCACAAAGTGTTGTGTTTTAATTCTGGATATATGTAAATAGAGAAAAGCGTAAAGAATTTGAGATTCTCAAAAATGAGAGATTCACATTTGAACCCGTACAATGCCATCATATTTGTTCTTCTCTCCCTTTGGCCTCCATTTGATGAATGAAGCAGAAGCAAACTTCTTTGTGCTGAGCCAAAAGACACAAGACAATTGGTACTGGAAGGCCCAGGTCTGATACAATGTTACTTAGTGGGCTAATCCAGGTCTAACAAAGACCCGGAAAAAGCTCCCAGAGAATTAGACGGGATCTTAATCTTAATCTACCTTATCTGAGGGACTTGTTTTGGCCATAGATACAGATATGTGCTGCGGGAGTCTGACAAGGAAGGGAGCTCTACAAGAAGAATTAGGCCTGAACAATGACCGAAAAATCACAAGGAAGTGATTGACAGAAGGAAGCTGCCAAATGGCAAAGAAACATTGCTCTTCATTAGCGGGCTTGCTTGCATCTGACTGTGGCATTTTACATTGTAGAGGGCCTGGCAATGCGCACTCAGTCACAGGCCTCATTATCCTGGAAGATGTCACAGCTAGAATCAATAAAAGCGCTCATGAATGCATTACTTCAGGTCTGACCCGAAACATCCTGTCATTAGCTGAAGATGTGCATTTGTACTTACTTATTTTTCTTTTCGTATTCTCTGATTTCTGGGCAGGAAATCTGGTTTCTGCTTTGACATTTTTACTCTTAGATGTTATCTGTGAAAGAAATCATTTTTACTGCAGATGTACGTATTTAAAATAGAATTGCACATCCGACAAATACACTGACATTTTATGAATGGAAATGAAAACATTTATATAAAAGCCATTTAGTAATAACAGTACTTTTGCAGGCCATTTTTAAGGACAACTGCTTTTCACAGATAGACCAGAAAACTTTCTGACATGTCAGATTATAAATGACAGGGTTTCCCCCAAAACCCACTTTTGAACTTTAGTCCTAGTTTCTCCATGAATAACAGTGCTACCTGAGTAATCGGGGCAATGGTTCTGAAGTCTGAATATGAGATCATTAAAGTATATATGAAATTGAGCCACAGAAATGAGATTAGCACCATTTGAAGTATATTCCTACAGTAAACACCACAAATCACATGCAATTGCCTCATTTTCATGATTAAGCTGTAACACACCCATACAGGCCACATGAAAAAAGCTCACCTTGAAGAGGATGTAGAGGATGTAAAGGAGAATTCCGAACCCATATATTGGAATGATTCGCCCCATGAGGTTGGACTTTCCCCCACCAACAACCCCACCCCCACCCCTGCCCACTGTCCCCACACCCTTGCCCTTGGTAAGGCCATCAGGATTGTAGGCTTTGCTGCTGGGTGGCCTTATGCCCCACTGGGCCTGGCCATCTGACATCTGTTGCCGTTGCATCATGGGAGGAAAATGTCCAGGTCCAGCTAGCAATGGGAACAGACATCCAATTTCAATGCACTTCAAATGAACTCGGATCATAAATTTTCCATATGTGACACCCTGCTGCACTGTATAGTGTATAACTTCTCTACTTCTATGGCATTCTCTACATTCCAGGATCTGCTATATAGTTTTTAATCTAATATAGCAAACACTGTATTATAATTAATTTTATCCCCTAACTTCATTTATTCATATCACATACCAGTAGGTAGAGAGGCAAGTTTAAGAGAAAAATGTGCAAATGAAATGAAATTCAGTACTTCTAAGTCAATTTTCTGTATATATTAGGGTATAAAGATGAGACCTGGCAGGACTGTGACAGGAGAAATTAGATTGAATAAACAGAAACATCAACAAAAATTATAATTATGTTGGACTTTATTGAAAAATAAATGACGTAACAAAAACCCACAACATAAAAAGGCAAAATACAAACACAATGCAATGACACAAAATGCATAACAAATGCATAACAAAAATGCACAACAAAGTTGACACAAAATGCATAATCATCAAGCACAACAAATTCACTGTTAGAAATACACATATATAGACATTTCTTACCCATTTGATGATAATTTCAGACTATTCATAACAATTTATGATAAAAATTGCTCTAAAGAAAAATCGTAATGCAAACTTGCAGTAGTTCTACCAAATTTACAAAAATATATTTTGACATTGCCATTTATTAGCGAAATAACTTGAAATGTAAATCCAAAACAAAAAAATTACAGAGCACTTACATTTAATAAGAAACAACATCCATCACAGAAAATAAAAGCAGGTTAGATTAGTATGAAACCTTACCATCTTGTTGCCCTACGTCCTTTTTTCCTTTAGATAAAAGAATTTTAGGTAGGAGAAGGGAGACACAGAGGACGATGCACGAGAAAAGTGTAACCTTCTGAAAAGTGGACATAGACATTTTGCCGCATGAAGGAATAACCTCGTTTATTCACAGGTAAAATCAGTCGCTGCGGCTTCTGCCTGACGTCACTTCCTCTTCTTGCAGATAAACGGAATATACGTCACAAGAAAGAAGCGCAGTCCAATCGAAGCGTTCAGCTCTCTCGTGAAGGGGGCGTGGATTGTTAATCGTATTTAATGTGTTTTTCGTGTGCCTGAGTCGAGTAAGTTAGGGTGCCCTACATGTGTAAACGCCAAGGGTAAAAACACAACTGTGCTCCATCGTAATATGTTAAACGAAATCAGAAAGGCTGATGAGATACGATTATTGTTATATTCCTATATTGCGGTGATTTTTCTTTTTTCGATGTCTTAAGATTCTGCACTTAGACGTCCAGTAGATGGCAGTGGAAGTACTGGGTTAAACCAGAGAACTTCATCCTCTTCTCATATCCTCGGTTGTGATGTCAGTCACTGAGTGGTGATACGTTTCTGCTGGTTATCGTGTTTTGTTATTCATTCTAGTTAAAGCGCTGAATAAATGCATGTGTTATAGGGAACGATATTGCAGTAGCTAGGTTTGCGGAAGTATAGCAATTTGGCGCTTGTTAAATTCTGGACCGTGTCAAATGACTGTATACTAAGTAATTGCATTTTCCCCTGTAAATATGTGCCAGTAAAATTTCTAGTTGCATATGGACTTTGGAAATTAAGAAATCTGATTATCTATCAGGAGTCTGTGTTGTGGTTGATCTTAGCTTGAATTAGATTTTTTTCAGGGAGGATGGGGGAAATGGAGCAAGAAACTAGTATCCCAAGCTCCTCTCCAAATACTACAGAGAATAGTACCATGGTCTTGTCATTACTGAAGTTGTAAAAGATGACCAATGGCATCATCTTTCTCAGGTTCCCCAAAGAAAACATATTGCATCATGGGATACGTATGGTCACTCACAAGAATAACACATGAGCATCTAATCAACCTTGACTTTCGAGTGAGTTGACTTAAGGTTTGCCAGGAAATGTACCCCTTAACCATTATGGATCTGCTGGAGCCTTTTGATGCTGGAAGCAAGGGCTTGAACAGAAAATTTCTTGGGATATGCTTCACAGGTACCTGCTCAGCCTGGTGATGGCAACAGAGAGAAGAGTTGGGAGCCTCCACATGGCAGATGGAGGGTGCTGGAGGAGGAATATAGACCTCTGTGGTCTTTGGGGTGTTCTGAAATCTAATATGGGATTGGAAATGATAAATGGGAAGGAAAAAGCAGACCCTGTGGATGTATTATGATCTGTCTTTGTTCAGTCTTTATTATCTCATTAAGTAAGTTTCAAAGGTCACTGTCCCATTTTAGGTATTACTAAAGTGGCAGTAATTCAAGCAGTTCACTTTTAAATTGGAGGTAGTTCCTGAAATGACATAAAAACTTAATGTCCAAACTGAATGCACCTGATGTTGTGATTCGCAGCACCTGAATCATTCTTTATCTCGATGTTTGTCTTTGCTTAATAAGTGTGGACACTCATCTGAACTCCCAGAGGACATGTCACCGGGATGGTAGGATCTTAATATTTCAGGAAGTAAGGAAACAATATTTAGCAGCACTCCAACATGTGTCCACGATCACCTAGTTATGCCTAGTTGTCCCCTGGATATGTCCTGATGTCCTTGGCTGGGGCCCTGTCACTGTAATGACATAGGCTGGCAGAAGGCAGTGCCGGGCATCACCACATGGGAATCCCAGTGACGTACAGCTGGTGACTAATCATGCCACCCCTCGGCATAAGGGTGTAGATTTGTGCATGGACAGGAGGGACATGTCCCTACAATATTGTAGGTGTACCGTATGTGTTCAGGGGGCAGGGCCAGCCCTGGGCATTCTGGTGCCCTAGGCAAATAAATTTTGTCAGGTCATTTATTGAAAACATTTCGGTAGGACAGGGTGTTTGCCTATTAAC
The DNA here is from genome assembly GCA_026770805.1 of Boulengeromyrus knoepffleri. Taxonomy (NCBI): domain Eukaryota; kingdom Metazoa; phylum Chordata; class Actinopteri; order Osteoglossiformes; family Mormyridae; genus Boulengeromyrus; species Boulengeromyrus knoepffleri. The sequence continues at coordinate 23,886,492 of JABJVO010000008.1, read as the reverse complement.
TAGCTAGTTGGCATCTGTTTCAGAAAAGTACTGAAATATTAAAACTAGTGTAAGTAACTATTGGCATGGAATGCAGCCAGAGGTATTTTTCAGTTGCTCATTTGTGCCCCCAATGAAATGACGCCCTAGGCGATCGCCTGTGTCGCCTACGGCATGAGCTGGGGCTATGGCAGGTGTTTTAGGGCTGATTTGGTCTCTACCACTGTTGAAACCAAACCTCGGCCTTGCCTCAGCCCATCTTAGAAAGGGTGGTTCTGAGGAACGGCAGCAGAAGCAGAGGATCTGCTGGCTGGGCCTCATACCGAGCCCAGTCGCTGGCTTTACTGTTCAGCACTTCCTTACGCCTGAGCCAGCGGTAGCCTCACACCATCCTGCTCCGGCAGCTGGGAAGGAAGCTTCTTCACATACCGGCACATCTTTGCCTTTCTGCTGTGGCATGGATGTACACAGCATGGCCCTCTGAAAGAGCTTGCTCTCTTTGCTGTTTTTGGTTTTAGCGTCTTAAAAACTTTCAGCAAAACTGACACTATTCACTCTGTAGTTGGCTGCGGTCCTTTTACAACATTTTAATCCTGGAAAACAATTGTTTGGCTAATGGCTTATGGTTAAATTATCAACGCCAACCAGAATATGATTTTAGAACTCATTATACTGGCATTGCCATTGATCAGAGTTCGTATTTTGAGGCATCTTAAGTACAGAATGCTGTTGTCTTTTAAGTCTTTGTGGTGTTTGAATATAGGTGGACGATATTTCCTTTTCAGTTATGTTACCCAGAGGAGTTTGGTGACCACCCTGCTTGTTCTCAAGATCATGTTTTCTGTGGTGTATAATGATCCTTCCACACAGGCGTTTGTGTAACTACAGTCACCCCTCTAAATGTGCGGGTTCTACATCTGCTGATTCAGCTATATATTCTGGGGAAAGAAAATCCAGAAAAAATCAAAACTTGAATTTGCCGTAGGCTGAACCCTACGCTGAATCCACATGAATGAAGTGACATGTAGGTAGAGAAAGAATGAATTTATCTTTTCTCTGTTTAACACGTTACATTTTCTATATGTACTACGATGGTTGCATCTGTGCTGAACTTGTACAGACTTTTTTTCTTCTCATTATTTCTGAAATAATACAGTAAAACTATTTATGTAGCATTTACATTGCATCAGGTATTATAAGTAATCTAGAGATAATTTAAAGTGTAAACGAGGATATGCATAGCTTATATGCAAATACTACACTATTCTATATAAGGGACCAAAGCATCCACAGATTTTGGTATCCGAAGGGGCTCTTGGTACATCATTCAAGGACACCGTGTCCATCACAGGACACAGACAGGGACACTGAATGGCATGCCAGTCTGTCACAGGACACAAACAAGGGACATTCTGAATGGCATGCCAGTCCATCAAAGGACAGAGACAGGGGACACTCTGAATGGCATGCCAGTCCGTCACAGGACACAGAGAGGGGACACTCTGAATGGCATGCCAGTCCATCACAGGACACAGACAGGGGACACTCTGAATGGCATGCCAGTCCGTCACAGGACACAGAC
>JABJVO010000008.1:23853206-23867938 GCA_026770805.1 Boulengeromyrus knoepffleri | reverse complement strand
GAGTATAGTCTGCTTCTTTCTACCTTCATTCATTCAGAGTATAGTCTACTTCTTTCTACCTTCATTTATTCAGAGTAGTCTGCTTCTTTCTACCTTCATTCATTGAGTATAGTCTACTTCTTTCTACCTTCATTTATTCAGAGTATAGTCTGCTTCTTTCTACCTTCATTCATTCAGAGTATAGTCTACTTCTTTCTACCTTCATTTATTCAGAGTATAGTCTGCTTCTTTCTACCTTCATTCATTCAGAGCATAGTCTGCTTCTTTCTACCTTCATATCATATTCACTGAATGTCACTAAACTACATATATGTTTTTGATGAAGCACAAAAAAATGTAATTCCAGTTTTTATCATTCAGTTGTTGATGACTGCTAGTTTAAGGGCCTTGAAACTCTTCTTTGTACTTTTTCTTTGAACATAAAAGATAAATCACTAGGATTTTTGGTTAGTTTTTAGTTATGGTACATTGCTATAAATTGCAGTATATTTGGGGTTAGGTAATGGGTAGATTTTTATTTAGCATGTTTAGCAATTATTTGTGTGATATAATACAATCGAAAACATCACACTAATACGTAAAAAAATTTGCACATAATTTCTCCAAGGGGTAGTCATAGCCACCTCAACAGCAAATAAACTTCTTATCGTTAATCTTTATTCATTCAAAAATAATGACCAACTTACCTTCATAATATAAAGCGTCCAGGCAGACCACAAGTAATTACAGGGTGTAGAAGTAAATAGTATAACATTTTATTGTATAATGTAACACAGATTATTCCAAGATGACCTGTTGGTGTTGGAATGTGTTAGTAATTGTAGTGCATGACTATAGACTAAATTTATACTAGATTTAATACTGTAGTGTCTATCTAATAAAAAAAACTCAAATCGCCATTAACCCTCAAGTCGGCTCAAGGCCGAGGGCACTGGCATGTCATACTGTCAAAGTGGAAATATACTTGCAGGGGTGAACGACTTCCAGCTGCAAGTCACAAGACGGCAGCACTGCACTCCATCCACACAGTGATGAAGCTGTGGGAGGCCCAGGGGTCAAGAGCCCCAGATGTACATACAGAAGGTCGCTGGTCGAGGCCCAGATAGGCCACTGATACTGCAGGACAGCCGGCTGTTTAAAAATGCCAGAGAATAAAACAATGAGGTATCGACAAAGTAAATAAGTGAGGAACAATGCATGGAAAACAGCCTGTTCAGTCGTCTTTGCTGTGTACGTGTCCCTTGCAATTCCTGTGCATCTATCCTGCGACATGCGGGGTCTGCCCAGCCCCCTGAAGCTCTAACAGGGAGCTGACACACTGCTGCTGCCCACTGAGCTGTTTTCCACGTTATTCGTCCCAAAAACGAGCAGCTGACTGCTTTGCACGGCACCTGCTTGTCTGCCTCTGTAAATCAATCTTGAAGCTGCAATTAAAATTACCTCTCATGTGGTGTAATTCCTGTCTCGCTAATCCTTTTATTTGAACATCTGCCGGTCAGTCAGGAAACGTAATGAATTTCCAATTAATGCACAATGCACACCCGGTCTGCCTGCCATCGAGCTGCTGCCAGCATTCCTCGCTCTGTGCTCAGAACGGTGCTGTCTGCTTGGGGAGGCAGGATACCTGCATTTTCATTATTAAAATGTCGACAACTGTTATTTCATATCATGCCCGTGACTGTGAGGAGTTTCACACAGGCTCATGTGGGTCCCACAGCTCAGGGATGAGGCTGCTGTTACTTTGCTGTAAAACATGTATCTCTTCCTGATGTCATTCATTATTATGGACTAAAACCATTAGATGGATGGATATACTTCATTTATCACAAATGAGACATTTTGCATAATCAAAGATGATCAGCAGCTAAACTGACAGGTGACCCAGAAGATGATGGTTGTCCTTATACCCACAGTATTGTTAGAGCACAAAGGTGACATCTTCATCCTGGTGTTGGCCTTGAGATTACCTACATCAACCCAGTTTTTGTAGGACAAACAAATATTGCCACAGAAGCCTTTAAAGCTATTCGGATATGGTACACACATTATTTTTGGAGTTTCAGACCATTGCTTACCAGAAATGTTCATAAAGAAGGTTTGTTCTCTGTAATTACAGCCTCTTTTAAACTTAATTTAAAAGCTTTTTAAAACAAGTACTGAAAACTTCTGTGGCGAATGCAGAAAGAATCCTTTTTTTTTTAGGATTAAACTACAAAGAGATCATTTTGAGTCTGTTAAGTGCTACATATCCTTTAATAAGCTCAAAGCAATCACTTTCAGTCATACTTCCATTACAGCAAAAACAGCTAATTGCTCTCGATGGTATACAGGCTGCAAAGCACAACTCCTGCGGTTCCAGACTCATAAAAACAGGAAACGCAACCAAAACATAAAGCAAACTGGCCTCATTACTCATTCTGCATATCCTGTGTATAGAATACCTACTCAGATCTAAAGTATTTGTGTGCTGCAAATGTGGGGGGGCAAGCATTTCATTTGGAGCATTAAGAATGTGTTGTAAAACAAAACTGCTGATAACTGAGCAATAATGTAGTCACTTCAGCGTGTGCGTGTGTGTGGCATATTTGTCTGGCACAAATGAGACACACTTCCCTTTTAACACCTTCATTCATTAAGGAGGGACACATTCAAGTCTGAATTATTTTATTCCAAACTGGACAACTGAAGCTTTTTCTCGGAATGTTTGATCAATGTATTCAGACAGTGAAATATTTTTACTTGGTTCAGTTAAGTAAAAATGTTCATGTGATTCCTTAAACTCCATAAAAAGATCGTGCTGGTTGCTTTAGAAGAACGGACTGAATCTTGACTCACCAGCTTCTCCAAAGGACTTTGGTATGGGGTGGGGGGATGCAGGGGTGGGGGGGGGACAGAAATAGGACTGAACATTAATAATCTGTAATTCACAATGGTAATAAAATTGCATTACATTTTTCATAAAATAAATGTTCCCGTTTATATATACACAGAAAAACATACTGTACAGACCCTCTAAGGACCCATTCCTGAAGGGGGGGGGGGTGGGCATCACAGACATACAGGCGACACAGTGTGCAGCTAAGCAAGCACAGCTGTACAGGGCGGCCTCACGACTGCTCAGTGTTGGGGAAGCTGTGTTACAACATTTACAGTTAGAGTCTTCAGGGACCGAACGGGCATCAAAAAGTACTGCAGATGAGCAGGGTGGCGCCCCCCCTCTGCAGCTGGCCATCCATGGCACTGCGGGGACCAGTGACGCAGCTTGACCGCCCCCGGCTATTGAACCTGCGTCTCAAAGCTGCCGTTCAGCTGCCCCTCTTCGTAGTCCATCTGACACAGAATCATGTTGTTCTTTAGGAAAAACTTGTCCCCCACACAGAACCTGCAGGCAGAGACACAAAGACACGCTTTAACCAAAAGGGTGGCGCCCCAGGGCAGCGTTTGTTACTGTGCCATCTTCACTGATCTCGTGCCAGTCAAGCTGCCCCTGGAAAAAGCCATGGGTCTCACTACAGTACTTAAAGCCTGTTTATTGTGTCCGCAGTGAACAGTGACCCTGTCCGCAGTGAACAGTGACCCTGTCCGCAGTGACTATCCTCCATCAGCCATGACAGGACTGGAGTGCAAAGCCATTCATGTGAACATGATGGTGCTTCTTTAAAATTAAAGAAAAAAAATGGCATAAACCACATTTCCAAGCAGACAAACTGGACGCCTGGCACCCAGTGCCAACACGGCCGCACGCCTGCTTGCTATTTCAGGGCCTGGCACTGGCCGCACCGGTTGCCTAGGAAACCAGCCACCCCTCTTCGGTGGGGTTTTAAACCACTGGGGGTTATTTTAAAAAAATATTGCCAAGTTCAAACACGAGATGTGGTGTTGTGATGCAGGTGTGTGACTCAGGTTAGGACACCGTACCTGTGATCAAACGGTCACTGGTTCAAATGCCATGGCCAGCAGAGTAATTTTACCGAGGGGACCTTGAGCAAGGTCCTTAACCTCAGCTATTCCAGGGACTGGCTGACCCTGATTTCTCAGTCATATGTTTATTTGGAAAAAAATCCTTGACTAAAGAAACAAAAATGTATGCAAGGTCTGCCCTGGAGTGGAATGCTGAACAGAGGTCAGTGCCGGACAGACCTGCATCACTTCACAGGTCAGCCATGTGTCCAGTTAGTCTGTTAACACAGAGGTGCTTTGACACTGGTTAATTATACCAGCATTACTCAACCCAGTACTCCTGGACGCTCAGACAGTCCATGTTTTTTACTCTGATAGCAAGGAGAGAGCAAAAACGTTGACCGTCTGTGGGTCCCCAAGGACCGGGTTGAGAAACACTGCATCACACACCCACACAGAGAAAGGGCCAGTGGTCTGCGTGATCGTGAGTCACCCGCCTCACTCATGGCGGAGGATTTTCTTTCCGTGTTTATGCAAGATGTGCTTTTAATCCACCATGTGTGTATGTGTGTGTGCACAAGCTGTGGAAAAGGCTAGTGCAGCTGAAATGATACACGATTCTAGAAAGAAAGAAAAATCAGAAAGCCCCGTGAATGAGGGCCCAGCCAGCGTCGGCCCTTAGAGGCCCCTAACACGGCGCCTCGCTGCGCATCTCCCCAATCCCCTCCCATGATCCCAGGGATATAGTCAAGGATGAGCCCCCGAAAAACTTCATTTTGTCAGTTGTAATTCCCCCACACCTTGTGCTTTCAGAGTGAAAATCTACAGCGTCTGAAGTGCTAACGCCGGCTTTACTTCCTGCTGCGGCTTAAAGACACCATTTAGAATGAAGTCTTCAAAATAAGATCAGGCCTGACATTGATATAGCTGTCAAACTGAGGTCGACTCACAAGCTTAAATTGTTTTTCATCCACACTTATAATCCTGCACCCCACAAAATCTCTTACTTCAAAGATTACTTCTAGACTTTTCTCGCTCGCCCGTTTTCTCATGATTTGCTAACCCCAGTCAGCTTTTGACCCAATTCGTGTTTAAAAAAACTTTACTGAGTGTAACCGGACATTTAAGTCATATCATAAAGTCAAAGTATAACAACTATCAATAGTCAGTGTGCATAAATGTTGTGCCGATCAATTGACAGAGGGAAATATATTTTCATGTGGGGCTAATTTCTTACACTTGCTGCAGAGTCTTTGCTCACCTCTGGTTGCAAAGTTGGCAGGCGAAACAGTCCAGGTGGTAAACATTGTCTCTCGCTCTCATGACCATCTCGAAGGCAGGGATCAGCTTGCTGCACGCAGCGCAGTTTCCCGTCGTGCCGAAGAGCCTGGGAGACGAGCAGATCAGGGGTGGTCACCTTTCCAGGCACAGCGATCATGGGAACAGCGTGCAATGGCAGAACATGCGAAGCATTCTGGGCATGTGTCTTTAGCGGCGAGGACAGAAATCAAGAAGCCAATTTGTCACTAATGATCTAATTGAGGTGATAATGCGGCCTTAGACAGCACTTTCAAGAGACCCATCTGTCAGCATGTGAGACAGGTCCGAGGCAGACTGCAGTAAGTTTTCCTTCCCGAAAGTAAACAGTTAACGAGGCTCCGCTTCTGCCAAATCCAGCTGCTTTTTATGAACAGAGCAAAACCCCATCAATGTAGCCGAAAAGGTGAAGGAAACCAAGGATTGTGCTCATTTTGCCTGCTCTTTGAGGAAACGGGAAGAAGGAAGAGCAGGGTGACCTTGCAGAGGTAACCAAGTGTGGTAACCAGCAGATCAGAGAGAATCTCGATGCAGCTCTTTACCCTAAAAAACATGAACCCTGTTTTGGGGCACTTTAAATAAAGCATAATGGACCCACAGTCTGTCTACGCACACATCCATCAAGAATTGCGTAGAAGGATGCACTTCAAGTCATAGAAATTGCCATTTTCAAACAACAAAGTAGTATAATAGAGAAAAATCATCAGTTTGAAAAATTACGTCCTGTACATGACCATCACAGGCATAATCTCTAATGGGACAAACAGTGAGCTTTAAAGAGGCCCTATTATGCTTTTCTGGTTTCTCCCTTTCCTTTAGTGTTTTATTTAGTTGTAAACAGTCTGCAAAGTCTTGAGGCCCAAAGTACACACCAACTCTCACCACAGAAACCATTCTTTTCTAATATGCCTTGAAACGCCTCGCTGGAATTCTAGCCCTTACTTCCGTGACATGGTGAGGTCACCTTATAACAGTCCTTATTGGCTGGCTACGTGCAAGGATTTGTCGGCAAACTGTAAGACAGGAAACAATGTAGGGTATGCTGACCAATCAGACCACACTGGACTCATTGCGGGTGGGGCTTAAAGCTCTTACAGTGTGAGAAATACAATGTTTTTTGGAAAATTAGACCCCAAAAATAAAATTATGAACAGTGAAAATTAGCATAATAGGACCCCTTTAAACACTGAAATTTTCAGGTATTTTCTCCCTCATCTATGTTTGAGCCCATAAGCATACCCACAAATATACAGATACTGTATGTAGGTGTGCCTACATCATTTAGCTGTAGACACAGAGCAGCACAATGCTGAGCTGTTTTTCCCCTGGTGATTTTCCATCCATATGCAATACTGCTTTAAAAAATAATTAAAAAATATATATATATTAAAAAAAATAGCAATGTCACACTGACGAATTAATTTGGTTACTATTCACTTCTTCCCCTGCACAAAAGATTTTTATTTTACAAAATCAGGCACCAGAAATTTGAATACATGTGTAAATGACACAAACTAAATTGTGCTTCTATAATTTATGTATTTAAAATGTGTTCTTATGCAGAATTGACTGCCATTATGGAGAATATCAGGACACCATGACAGTAGTAACTGTCAGCACACAGCAAGATGCTTTAAATGTTCTACCTGACAGAACCTGACATGTGACTCTCTTACATTTTAAAGCTGTTATCCAGAGCTGCTTACATGGATATAATTCTGTGTACTGGTGGAACGACATCAAGTGTCTCTTCATTAACTGAGTGCAAAGTATGACACGTGGAAAGGCTGGGATGGGGGGCGACAGGTTTTGACGTTAATGTGGACGATTCATTTCTTAGCTGTACATTAAAACACTGACAGCTGACCAACAGGGGAAGCAGGCGATCAGCAGGGCTGTGTTGGAAAAGCACTTAAGGAAAATGGAGCAGAGACACAGTGAGCTCATCAAGCACGTTTCAGGGCTTGCAGGCCGGTACCTACACACTCTGTGCCACCGGTGTGTATGCAGGTTTTTGGGGTAACCTTTAGGTCAGCTGTTCAAACCCAGGTGTGAGGACTCCTCAGCCAATCAGTCCTCTAATTAGTAATCTAATTAGGGAGCTGCAGCAAAAACCCGCATACACACCGGCCCTCTGTGGATAAGATTGGCCACCCCTGCTCTATGCCATTGCATGACTCCAGTTACCCAGCAAGGTGAAGCACTCGCGGCCTGGAGTAGGTGGTGATGTCGAGGAGGCGCCCTGGTAACACCCTGCCCACCCAGGAACGCAGCCCGCAGATGAGAAATAGACGATTATTTCAATTTAAAGACACTTTAAAAAGTTGGTCAATTCATAGATTAGCTTAGCGCTCTAAAGTAGATGCAAGAAATAAACTTGTTATACTCAAGTATCAGAAAGTCTCCTATGAGGCTTAACTGAATTACGGTACTTATCAACAGTCACTCACCTCTCTGAATACTGCCAGCAACTCAGCATTAGCTCTGTAACAGTGCATGTTTGAAGCCACATGGCGTGTCAACTTTGTTCTCTCAATTGTCTTATTTCCTTACATTTATTACCGCCTGGCTCTGCTCCGTGTTCTCAGCCTCTCCCTCACCTACTGCAAGCGTCTTTGGGTTCTTGAAAAGCGCTTTACAAATTAATTTTTCTTTCTGTATGGCTGTTTGTGTGGAACCTCTGGATTTCCATGCTCACCAGTGAAGCCATGTGCTCAGAAGTGTGAGCCTCCCTGTCTGTAATCCATACCGGTGGGACTGCAGAGTGGTTAACCACTGATTAAAAAAAAATAAAAATAAAAAAATTTCCCTAATGAACAAGTTAATTTAGGGAGCCTGAAATGATTTTGCAGGCATGATTGAAGACAAGTTCATACGAAGCTCTCAGCACTTAATGGATCATCAAAGCTGGATATTCTGCGTCTAATCTTTTACCTCATGACTAAACAACTATAAATCTACTTGCTTGTAATGTATTTTCAATAAAATTGAGTTTAACTCCTGCTAACAACCATACCTGACAATTTGTGTATGAAAGTGTACCGTCTACTAGGGTTACTAATGGAAACTACAAACACCAAGACTTTAGAAGTCACTATCGTTTAAGGTTTAAGATGTACAGCTTTGAGAAAAGTTAGTGTGTGAATAGAAGGAGATGCTCCCTAATTACAGTAAACCTCAATGGCCTCATTCTTCTGAGCATTAATTCCCACCATATTCTTCACATAGACACAGGAAGAGCGCAGCCATTGGATGGTGTGTCAGTCCTCTGCCCAGGAACTCAGCAAAGTAAAAATATTACAGAAACACACCTATCTAGTAAATCCTCTCACTCCGTCTTATCTGGATTACCAGACAGATGTTCCTTAACCCGTGCGAGCAAACCGACGTCACACTCCCGGGATGTTCCCTTCCCCAGCCCACACTCCACACGCTGCCTGTGATCAGCCTCCTGCTTCTGATGTGGACGGCCCGCGTCTCGGCCTGTCTGAGGATTTCTCCTCTCTCTGTGTTCATAGCGCTTCCGTGAGTTAAAACCAAAAGATCAGGGGGGGGAAAAAAAAATAAATAAAAAAAAATTTTTAAATTGGGGCTTTGGTTTATGTTGGGTTCTCTCAAATCAAAGTGCAATTTAAAATTTATTTTTGACTTTACTCTTCCAAAAATTGACTTACTGGTTTAACGTTTCAAAATGCACATTAAGCTCTATAGTGGGGGAAAAACATGTTTAAGTTTAGTTACACAGAATTAAAACACTAAGCAAACCAGAGAGTTTGATGGATTGCTTAGTCACATCGGGACCGTCGGATCTAAAGCATGGCGGTTCTGCCTTCTGCAACAAGGTCACCGGATTCTGAGCCCTAGAAAAATGAAGCCACTAATTAATCCATTGTTCCCTGTAATAATGAGAGAGAGCGGCAGAAAGCACCAGCAAAGCTGCCTATTTATGGAATAAAATGAATGTCAAGTGGATTTAGAAATAGTTGAGGGCAGCACAGATTTCGGTGGGGAGGCACCTGTATGGCATCCTGTAAACCCCCCCGCGCCTCGCCCTCACACCCCGTGCCCCGACAGAGGTCCTCTCATAATTAGTATCACTTGGCAGGACTCCAAAACCCACACGAACGGGGGGTGCACCTGATCCTCCCAGCTCCCTTTAATGAAACTCCCACTGAATAGGAGCTGCTGGTGGTGAGGGAGGGGGGGGGGGGGCAGGGGCTTTGTGAAGCCAGCGTCACCTGCTCTTTAAAGCCTTCAGCGCAGAGTGGCCACTTTCCCGTACGGGCAGGCAAAGTTTTTAATTTGATTCATAATAGAGTTCATCTCAAGTGTCTTTAGGCACTAAGCAGCGCACATTTGTCTGGGCCAGAGGAGCAGATGAGGGCGCTACATTTCATTAGGCCATTAGGAGGGGGGCCGGGACAAAGGGCAGCGCCGGCCCCGCTGCTCTGGGCGAGGTCTGCCCGGGCACCCGAGAGCCCACCTCTGCCGTTAGGAGGAAGCTTCTGCTTCTCATACCTCCACACCGATTTAAGCCCTGCTACCAAACACGGTCACCAAGGAAAAAAAACGAAAAAACACAAAACCTAATTTTGACAAAGGCAGGCGTCTTCAGCAGGACCCTTGGAAGAACATCCATTTAGGATATTGTGTTTAATTGTGCCAAATGCACAGCTTCAGGCTCAATAATCTCATCTTCTCCTCATTACATCCTTTTTATTATTACTTCATCTCTGCCATCTGCCCCTTCTGAGGTGAAAGAGAGAGGGGTTTAGTTAACCGAACTGAATGTATCTGCAGCATCGATGGAAGGCACACCTTTCCTGCACCCTCGTTCCACAGGCAGGCTGTAGCCCAACGAAGGGGCCCTCTGGAGACAGACAGGGGGCGGCTAGAAGCCCCAGGGAACCATTGCCAGAAGGCCTCAGGGGATGTGACATAATGCCCAGCTATAAATGTTTAATTTGGCACACGGTGCAGGGGTGAGGAAAAGGGGCAGAAAGGAGAAACATAACTGTTGGTCATCAAGGTCTTCTATATGGGCCTCAAAGGTAGGTCCCATGGCATCGGTCATGGAGCTCTAAAAGGCAGGGAACTCACAAGCTCATGTTTAGGGATAAGATTCTTGCTTACAAGGACCATTTATTTTGAAGACTCCCGATGGTCGGAACATCACAAGTGATGGTATAGCACAGGGGTGGCCAATCTTATCCGCAAAGGGCCGGTGTGTATGCAGGTTTTTGGAATAACCTGTAGGTCAGCTTTTCAAACCCAGGTTGTGAGGACTCTTCAGCCAATCAGTCCTCTAATTAGCAATCTAATTAGGGAGTTACAGCGAAAACCCGCATACACACCGGCCCTTTGCGGATAAGTTTGGCCACCCCTGGTATAGCAGGTACACGTGACACACCATCAGTCAGTACTCTTGGAAGGACTGAGCCAGTCGTGCAGGGCTCTCACCTTAAGTAGTCCCGGCGGCACAGGATGAGGTTGGCCTTGGTGTAGAGGGTGGATCCCACCTCACCCAGCCGGCAGTCGCAGCAGGCGCATTTCAGGCAGTCCTCATGCCAGTACTTGTCCAGGGCCTTGAGCAGGTAGCGGTCCCTGATCTTGCGGTTGCAGCCAGCGCAGCCCTTCTGCTTGCCCTTGGGCTGCATGGAGAGCATGGGCACACCTGCGGGGATTGGGACACACGCGTTATGGCTTTAGGGCGGGGAGTTTGAGGACCTGCTGACAGCATCTGCGTACTCTCATGAGACTAGGCTGGAAGGCATAATCTTCATACAGAACAGCCTCATCCACCTTTCAGCCTCATCCACCTTTGATATTGAACTATCCTGATGGACGCCACCCGTCTTGCGAGTTTTACAGCACAGTCCTCCGTCCCTCCCTTCTCACACTGCTTCCCCCATCCCTTCTTCCCCCTGTCCCTCTCCCTCCAACTCTCCCTCTCACCCTTAGCTGCTGCTTACCTAGCCAGTAACGGCTCAAGCAGTGACAGATTCCACAAATCAGCCGTGCAGCCCAGGCTGCCACTCAGAGGGAGGAAGGTGCTTTTAGCCACCAAAAGCACAAATGAAGTCCATTTTAATAAGCGCTGTAAACACTAACGGTCCGTGTGTGCCTGACATTTGCGTTGGGGCTAAAAGCCAGCCCCAGGGGCCCCATGCTGCCCCCCCCCCCCCCGTTCTCACCAGGCCGGCTCTTAAGACACACTTGGGCACGCCAGGGTATCGATCCATCCGGCGCAGCACGACAGGGCCCACGACAGCCCCGTGCTCAGAGACGAAGCCTCTCTGCAGGATGGGGTCAGACAGGCCAGCGGCACTGAAGGCCTCACTGCTCTGTCCTCATGAGTGAAAAGCCGGTTCATTAGTGCAGTTAGAGGAAAAAAGGAAAACTCCATTGTACAGGGCAGGTGAGAAGGGAAAGAAGAGCGAGCACCACACCGCAGGCTCTGGTTTTTACAGCCGACTTTTGGCGTTTCTCCTTTGGCAAAGCCCTTCGCTCTCCCTCCCCTTCCAGCCGCAGTGCCTCCTGCTGCGAGTTCGGCTGGAGAACACGGCCACCTCCCCCACGTTAGAGACAGTTGTTCAGTAACTTCTAACCCTGGAGTTAATTCAGTGTTGCACCACTAGCGTTTCTCCTTGAAAAAGAGTAAATATGTAAGAGGACAGGAGGACAGAGCTTGTTAGTCAAATCCGTAGCACTGGGTTGGGAGGGAACACGGTGCTGGGGTGTCCCTCCGTAGTGGTTCTTTACCAAGGCAGAACGGTGGCAGCTAATTGGTGGAGCTCAGCTGATGGGAGCCATCAACGTGGCCCCCGCCGCCCTCACCTCCCTCCACTCTGGAGCGGCTCCCTCGAAGCCCAGCACATGAGGATCACAAACCGGCTATAAATACCAATGTTCAGCGTAAATGAAGCTAAAAACCTTCGGCGGCGGCGGTGGCGGGCTCTGCCTGAATCTCACGGCTTGTTAGAGCATCTCGGCAGGTGCTCCAGGAGCGCGGGTCTGTCAGGCACGCTGCACTAAGAGGAGCCTAATGAGAGGAGCGAGCAGGGGCCCAGACACGGTGCGGCTCAGGAGGAGACCCCGGTGCCTCTCCCATTCCCAGCGGGACACTCGGGCATGTTTAATTTGCCATTGGTGACAGCTAATTGCCTATTCTGTTCAAGATCTGTTGACAAAGACAACTAATTACACATAAAGGTCAGAGTCCGCAACTCTAACCGGGGTTCCAGATCAACCCTGGTCCCGGAACAGCACTCAGTGTTTCTCCTGCGTCGCAGTTCCCCATGCCGCTCCTGCACAGCCAGGCTCCCCATACCGCTCTCCATTCCGCTCCACCTCACCGCGGCTCCCCATACCGCTCTCCATTCCGCTCCACCTCACCGCGGCTCCCCATACCTTCCCCCTCAGCGCTGCTCCCCTACGGCATCAGTCGGGCAACACAGGCCACAGAGAACCACACCCCCTAACACCAGCCAGAGTAGCATCCCTCTAAGCAGCTCATCATAAGGTGTGGGCCGCACGGAGACCTCTGCTGGCGGTGCCTTACAGCTGCGACCAGGATGTTTCTCAGAGCATGTTCTCTGCCTGCGGGGGCTTTCTGCCTGTGCCGCTGTTTCCAACAAGAAGCTGAAACATAAAGGCACTTCTAACCACTTAAGACAAAAGCTACATAACACTTCCACAATGCAACACCAGAAGGTCACCAAAGGGGAACAATACAAATTCCTATTTCATAGAGCATGTGAATCCTTGGAAAGAATGGAAGCTTGACACTGCCCAATACTGTGGCCATTAATAACCAGAAGGTGGCCAGTTTCTCATGTGGCCAGATCCTCTTACAAGTACAAACTTGTATGGTTTGCATTTAAAATGCCAGGCCCTGTGGTCTTCATTAGGAGTACAAGCTTACACAGAAATCTATTTAAAAAAAAAAAAAAAAAAAAAAGCTATGATCTCTGAAAGTGCACATTAAAACATGAGGTTTAAGGAAAGGAAAAACACACAGCACACGAGAAATTCTTTAAAACCGTCACAGCGAACTGAATCTTCCAGTTACTAAATTGGATCAGCACACACTCATCTGAAGCAATTTACACCCTGAAGACGAATTAATTATTGAATGAATGACACCTGGGCACCTCACATGAGAGTTACACTACATGTGTTGCTCGAGGGTAGAGCAGCAGGATTGAAATCAGCCACCAGTAGACATGTTTATCCAAAACAGCAAACTGGACATTTATGAAGAAAGCTGCCGTAGCACTGTACCGCAAAGGGACACCCGACTCGGCGTAAGAGCACCAAACCAGCGTGCTAGCTGCTGCCTCCATGGGTAAAAATGAAGACCTCCATCATTATAAACCAGCATTTGGTGATTGGATGGGCACAACTACAAACACGTCAAGGTTTATAAAGAAAAGTTCCCGATAAAGTCAGGAGAAAAAAAAATTTAAAAAAAATTATAGCATCATGTGATTCACAAATTTCAGGCCTTCATTGGTATGACCTCTCTAAGGGCCTTAAAAGGTTTGCAGGTTAGTAGAACTACACCACGGCAAAATGGGGCGGGCACCGAAGCCACAGTACCCCGGGAGCCGTGCATCATCGGGCATCCCAGGACATACGGGCAAGGGCTTGGGCACCTGCTGTCCTGTCATCCATAGGAATTCATTCAGTCAATTCAAAGCTGCAGAGGAAAATCGGTCCACTGACAGTTATACTATCCGGGAGAAGCAATCAAGACACAGAGACACACTAGCTGATGCAAAAGACCAAAGTAGGGCAAAGAGAGGCGGCTATTTATTGTAGGCGAACAAGATTTAGACATCAATATTTATGGCTGATATGTGCAGACTCCCTCAAACTCTCAGGAGGATAATGAGGCAAAACTCCCAAGGGGAGAGGCAGCTCCAGAGCCACTCAAATATGTAGCAATTAGCATTTAGCATCTTATTAGGGCTGGTAATAACGGCAAGCGGTCATTGATCATGTCCAGACTTTATTCCCTCTCCCCACATTCCAGGGCCGGCCAATCAGACGCCGGCCGAAGCGGGCAGCTACGCGGCCGCATGCCAAGGAGGAAGCGCTTCATTAGCGGGGCCCACTTTCGCAGAACCTTGCAGCCTGGTGTCACTAACAAGTCCCGGCGCTGCCTCCTCGCGCTAACCCCAGCCGCACTCGGGATCAGGCAGGGCTGTGTGTCTGGGGGAATAATTGCCCTTTTCACATGTTACGAGCATTCGCGATCCCCGGCATTACGAGCCCCTCCAAATGAGAGACCCCGCATTAGGTGTGCAGTAGCGCCCATGAAGTGGGGGGCGTCTCAGCAGAACGGTCTGGAACACAGCCTTGTTTCTTCACCCATCACTCTGGCTCATTTCTCCAGTCTGAAGTCAGCAATAAAGACCCCCCCCCCCCCCCCCCCCTCCCCCCCCCTCCCCCCACCCCCCCCTCCCGCCTCCCCCGGCCCATCCCCCCCCACCCCTCCCTGCTCCTTTCAT
>JABJVO010000008.1:23839876-23853147 GCA_026770805.1 Boulengeromyrus knoepffleri | reverse complement strand
CCCCCCCTCCCCAATCCCTCTCTCCCCAAGACTAACCTAGTATTTTTAAACTTATTCACATGGGGTTAATTAAAGAAGCGCATCTTGGAGACATGCAACAGCTTTCTAATTAAATTCATTACGGCTTATTTTGAGAAGTGGAAACTGGCAGCGTTTCTGGCTATTACAGAAGGCGGCTCGCCGCCGCACACGGTTCCGCGCGGACCTGGTGAGATTACAGTTCTGGAAGGTGTGCTGTCGTCAGCCCGGCCCCAGAAGCAGGTCTGGCTCCTAGTCCTCATTATACAGCGCAAAAAAAAAAAAAAAAAAAAAAAAAAAAAAACCCACAAGATTCCACCCCAAACTTCTGAAGGGGAGTTCTGCAGTGTTCTTGTCTTATCATACAGAGGCCGAATGTAGGACACCGAGAGACTTGTGACCTAGTATCCACCGAGGACTCGTCAAGCTTTGGAGCCCCGTATCCAAACGGGCACCCCACCCCCCAGGAGTCACAGGTGGGGCAGCCCTTTTGAAGGCCGGACAGTTATTGGATAGCAGTCGAGGATCCCACCACCCCCCTTTACCCCGGCCCTCCGCCGCTGAACATCGCCTCACGGCCATAACATCCATCTCCCCAGGGAGACACTTGATAACAAGGTACAGCTCCACTCTTTTCACTGATGGCGAACAGGCTGACGCTACGTCGGCGATGTCCCCGAGGTACGCGCGTTTGCCCACGCAGTCGCGCCACCCAATGCCGCCGTCTGCAGCGTCAAGTCGTCGTCGTCTGCCAGCCGCTTCCTCACGGAGTGACCGTTTGCAGAAATCGCTATGCTCTCCTGTCGGCGCCTGCTGAATAAAGCACTAAATGCTTTACACGGCATGAGCACAATAAATGTGCACAAACACAGACATGGATGGGGAACTGCGAGGCTGCTGCACTAAGGGCGGGAAGCGATGCACGAGAGCCTGATGCAGCCTCGCAATTACAGCAGACTGATGGCTGCAGCAGGGGGGGAGGCAGGTGACCCCCCTGAAGGCCTGGGCAGACACTGAAATGGGGTATAAAAGGCCTATAGATTAAATAATGCGGGGGGGGGGGGGGGGGGGGGCCATGCCCCCCCCCCGCCCCCCCCACGTTTCGGGGGGGTTTTTAACCCCCCCCCCCCATGGGAAAAAAAAAGGAAGGGGGGGGAAGAGGGGGGGGGGGGGAATGGGAGGAGGGGGGGGCGGGGGGGGGGGGGGGGGGGGGGGGGGGGGCACATGCTCCACACGCGACCCTCCAATGTTCATGGAGGATTTGATACCCCGACTCCTAATGGGATAAATAATGAAGCAGTCGGGGAATGGGGCAGAGGATCCTGAAGGGGGAGTTCCGTTACTCAGGGGCAGCAGGTCAAGATTTACTCAGAACCAGGACATTAACAGCAGAAGTGGACACACGCGTCGGTTTACTTATTAACTAGGGGTGTAAATCATCGGCCACTGGGCAATTTGACAGGAAGTACATGTCTCTTGCCCTATCATGACTCATGGATTATTTCATGAATTAAAATATTTAACTTCACCGAAAGACAGAAATTTTAACATGCAAACAAGTAACAGAATTAAACCATTTCGCCAGATTTGAACAACGTTGCATCGTTTTTATTCTATGGAATTCTGATCGATCTGCGGGCCGGATTTAATAATGAATTATTAATGTCACAGGCCAGCACTTTGACACCTCTTTTAAATGGTGAATGTGTAAAATCCCTTGTCCTTCACTACTGAAAATGGCTTATCCAATGGAATCATTTCCCTTATTGTAGCAGCTGTACAATTAGTTCTGGTGCCGCTTGAATACTGATAGTTGAAATTGACCAAGACTAACGCAGAGGGATGCAGATCTTACATTTTTACTTTGTTAACTCGTTAGCAATGCTCAAGACACTGAGGTAGCTACCATAACTATCAAAAATGACCTTCGTGTTACAAGTGACATTTCCCTAAAGCATCACAATGCAAAGATTATCATAACCATTAGAGAGCATTGTGTTACAGTACCGGGACGAGTTTCCCAAAAGTGTGAGAGAGCAAAGATCAGCATTGCTTCCACTTAGAATTTTAATGAACCTTCTCCTACCATTCTGTTTCGTGAATTCATGTGTCACGCAGCTACTCTATGCATCACCCAGTAGCATGTGACCATTATAACCCTGAAGCAGGTTATTTTACCAGCCCACCCCCAAAAAAAAAAAAAAAAAAGATTGACTTTACAGATCGATGCATTGAATTACCACCCTATTAAATCGATTCATGACTATGCATCTTTATGCCCCTATTATTAACGGATTGCTTTGGTCTGCCTGGTGGCAGAGACTAGTTTGCTTGGGGAATGGGAGGATTCACCATGTAGACATGGATGTGCAAACTTCTTAATGCATGAGTACGGCTGCAGGTACCAAATAAGCCTGAGTAATGACTCCAGCCCAGAGATGCTGAGTCCTATAGGCCGTCACATCTTGTAGATTCCTGTTGGACAATAACCTTATGATGCCGTTGTTGACCTCCTCAGCATTGCAATAGAAAACTGATCTAAGCATGCAGCCCTCATCGTGTTTCTAAAGCAGGCTGATCACTGGCCTCCACCAACCACTTTGCCACTGAAAAACATTGATATGGGTTGCAGGAATAGACAAGATCTCCAGCAAATACAATTAAAATAGCATTCAAAGTAATTACCCCAATTACTTTGTATTGAAAATTCATTACCACTTCTACACTATAAATTGCTCAGCCAGGATCCTCAAACTGCTCTGGCTTATGGCCACCATGTCCAAAAACCAAAATGCTCTGAAAGATGACAATTCCTCCCCGAATGGCAAAATTGAAATCTCATCTTGAGCCAAAAGCACTTTACCTGCATCATAATTCAGCCATGCAACACCCACCCAGGGTTCACTAATCCTTACCAGCTCTCCTGGAAAACAGCAGCGTGGAGAGGAGAGAAGTTGGCCGTTAATGAGAGTTTACACTGACCAGACACGTCCGTACACACATACACACTCCAGCCTTCCATATTTAACAAGTAAACACCAACCAATGCGCATCTGGGGACAATTTTAGGAAGGATTTAGCAAGGTCTTCTGCTGTTAACAAGCTCAAGGGAAGATCAATTTGTACCAAGATGGAAACTTGTATGAATAAACAAATACACTGTAAAGCAGAAGTACTTTGGTGTTCAATTTACACATAAATTATTCATTACAGTGATTACCAGCTTGTAAACATCATGATGCAAACAAAAAGATTGTTTCTGTGGCTAAATTTGTTTTCCATTCTTTTTGCTTTGATGAAGCACAGGGCTCATATGGTGACAGACTGCTCTGAGAGGTTTGCACCTGGGAAAGCAGCATGATGAACACATTAAGGAAGGGCACTGTACACTACATCAACCCGAACTAAACTAACCAAGCTAAACCACAGAACTCTTCAGTTTTAGACCCGATGTTAATGGTTCTGTGGGAATGAACATCTCAACACGGCAGACTCCACAACAGAAAACACTGAAGATGCAACCAACTGTTCTTCCAGAGAGAAACTGACAAGGTTCAAGATCATGGTGATGCCAACTTAATGAGCGTTAATGAAAATGGATGGATGTCACACTACTGTAGGGAGTCCTTTGCGGAGCCAAAAGGTAGACGAATTGTTACTTAACGGAACAGCATCTTGACTGATCCATCCTTCACGGGAATAAAAAAAAAAAAAACCACGATAACATGTACTCATTACTTAAAACACACGCTGCTGTGTGCCACAAGTCAATATCAATATTCTCCAAATTGCATGGGGGGCGGCCCTGGAACATCAAATATTGGTAGTTCACAGACCGGTTAGATGAAACAGTGGAAGGAGCCTGAGGGAGAATCCAAACGTGGGTGGTTCCTGAACACAGAAGTATGAAGGGAAGACGCGAGGAAGACGAGAGCAAGCCGGCAGAGGCGTGAGCCAGGCACCTTCTTTCAGAGAGTTCAGGCTGCGGCAGACTAGGGACGGCTGCATGGGGAGCCACTCGGGGCGTATGGCAGCGAAGCAGCCCCGGGGAATCACATGCGGTTAAGATGCCGAGCGGAGAGTAAATTAAAAACCACCTACTGTAAAATCATCAATACGTAGCCGTGCGTCCTCATTCAGCTGGGCACATGTAGCTTAGCGGGAGCCGCTCCGCCCAGCCAGACGAGGAGGACAGCGGCACGCTGCCGCTCACACAGGCTTCGAGGGGAACTCGCAGGGTGTTCTGGGGTAATTATCAGCAGTGGAGCGTAAACGCAGTCATCATCAGGATATGATCGCGTGTGCGACCCGGGCAGAGCAAGACATGGAGTTTAAAGTAAAAAATTTTTAAATTTGAGCAGCCCTTTGTTTGGCAAAGCCGAGGTCTGTGTTTAACATTCAGCCTCTGCAAAGACAGGAGCCCTGCCTTTAATAAAGGCCAACAGCGGCTGTCAGTGGCACTTATGAAAGTGGATCCACTTTGTTCTCCGCTATCAAAGAGGAACTTTTAGCCTTTCCTGGGTTACAGAGACTGGCTCTAGGCACAGGACAGAGGCAGGGCCCAAGTGGAACCACCTCATTCCCAGCTGCAATGCAAATCTTACCTAGGAGCACAGAAAGCTAGATGGCTAAAACAGTGGACTTCTGGTGCCAGGAAGTGGGAAGAAAAAAAAAAATATATATTTTGAAAAGAAATGATATCAGCTGCCATACAGAACATCAAACTGCAGCAGCCCCATCAGCCTTAAGCGCAAATATTTAAGGGATCCTTCTTGAAGGATTTAAAAAGCTAGTTCTCTTTGACGGTTCACACCTGTACAATGAACAGGCGAGATACAAGTTGTCATTAGGGCTCAGTGACATCTTATGGTCTTAAGCCTCAATGTCACATGATTAACATGATATGAATGCAGCCCCATACTATCAGGGTGTCAAAGTACATCAAAGTACACATTTTTTGCAGGCTTAAAACCATGCAAAAAAACGGTGTTCAGTATATGCATCCTCCCTATCCCTAAAATAGTGCCCAAAGGCATTAATTTCAGGATAAGTTCCTGGAATACCTCATTTTCTAATTTAAATAACAGTTCTAGTACTGGAGGTGTTCATTCATTTAAAAACTCCTGACAACTGTGGAATTAGCCAATAACGGTTTGGATTCAGGGGGAAAATTGTAAAGCATGTCAGCTCATCTAGCTACATATCCTAGAAAGTGTTTCTGCTAGTTTGCAACAGTTAAAGTACAGCCTATTACAGTTAAAAAAAAAAAAAAGACACAAAAAAGGCTTACAATGGTAGATCAGGTTGGGGAAAATCCAAAAAAACCACCAAGGAGGGGGGAAACAGGGGGAGGTGGGCCAACCCCCACCTTCACACTAAGTATTAGAGCACTAAAATAAGATGAAATATTGCATTAAACCCAGAGGGGAACAGTGTTGATGAAATTTCAATATTTGAAATTGGCAAGTTCAATTTAAGAGTAAGAACAAGCCACACTAAGCCTGGAAAATAGCAGGAAGAAAATTACTTTGCAGAAGGAAAAGTGAAAAGACTGTAGAAATGTATAAACAAAATGTATAAAATGTAATCTCCAAGTGGAAATTAGAAATCAGCCCACAGAAACAGAAGAAATATTACTGTCCGCTTTCTAAATCAATATAACACTGCTACAACACAGAATTACTATGGTAACTCAGTGGGGAAAAAATGAAGCAATTTTTATCATTTTAGCGTTAAAAAAAAAAAAAAAAAAGTGCCTGAAGCTCAAGTTATATTACAACAGCTGACAGATTACAAGGTTACACTCATTTGAGACACTGCTTTTCAATCACCAACTTTATGAATGTAGAGATTTCGTTAGACAGCAAGCTTACAGGGTCATACATTACAGTGCAGAGGTAATCTTGAAGTTATGAAGTTTCACAATAAGGTTTTTATATAGGTACCTTCCAGAAGAGTCCAGAGCAGGCTGCTCATTCCAGGAGGAAATCTCCCCAATGAGGACCTGTTTGTGTGATTCTCCCCAATGGTTTCTGTGACTGAACTGAATTTCTGCCCGGTAAGGTGTAACAAGATGTTTCTTCCTCACATACTTGACTGATATTTTAAAAGGACATAATCCATTATGTCCTTAAAATAACTAAAAAGCGCTGCTTGGATAGATTCTGGACTGTATGATAGAAAAGATTTGCCAAGACAGAGTTTGCATCCAGCATTTCCTAAAGATTACAGAAGGTTGGAGATTCTTTTAAGGGAAATTTGCAGGTTTTTCCCCAGGACCTGTTCCAGGTGAGGCTTCAGGAACTGAGTACCGGACACATATTCAATCGCACGATGTAGTACAATCAAACTGTTCAGAGAATGAAGCACACAGATGACTTACCAGCGGTGTCTATGCTGAGTTAAGTCTTCATGGGGGTGTGAAACAAAACAAATTACCGGATGGGACAAATGGCTGTGCGGACCACTAGTATCCCTCCATTCCTGACCCCCCTTCAGAACGAGGCGGACATTAATGACACTATGGAAGTGCAGCCTCAGAGCTTCTCCACGTCGCTGTCAAAATGCCAGCGCAGTTGGTCGGCCCCAGCAAGCAAAGGGTGAAGCTTTTAAGCAATGAGCAGCAGGTGATCTCAGCTTTTTCTGCAAGTCCTAATGCTCCTAAAAGCCACTCTCCCCGTTTCTGTAATTGGGCATCAGTAGTTAATGTAGTATTGACTGCATTACATGCTCCTGTGCATCCTCTCCCACTAATGCCATTTGCATCACCTTGTACATTTACCATATTGCTTAGCCAATAGCCGTTAAAAGCCATCCAAATCATGAGTCGTATACGA
This sequence comes from Boulengeromyrus knoepffleri, assembly GCA_026770805.1. Lineage (NCBI taxonomy): Eukaryota > Metazoa > Chordata > Actinopteri > Osteoglossiformes > Mormyridae > Boulengeromyrus > Boulengeromyrus knoepffleri. The sequence goes on along the minus strand of JABJVO010000008.1, from coordinate 23,846,293 downwards.
AACTTTTAGCAAGACGGACCTACAGAGACAATTTACAGTTGAGTTAATCTGGATACATTAGCAAGACATGAATGCAGGGAGCCCAAAAAGCGCGTGACGTTCCCGTTATTGGTTTTCTGTGGGTAAATGAATGAGTGGACCGCTAAAATAGATACGAAATATCCATTCTCAAACATAAATAATGGGTCTGAAATGCGAGCCATTAGCTAAAAAAAATAAAGAAACCGGAATGCATGTGCTGACAATATTGCCAGAGAGAGGACAAGAATAGTTAGACTGGGTCATAAGGGCTTGGGAGAGAGCTTGAACAGCCTTTTATGAAATTAGGTTAAAGATGTTTATACGCTGACGAAGAATAAAATCGAATGCAGCACGTACTCTACCCCAACAGCTGCAGAAAGTTGCTTTAGAAGCGCAACAATAACTTCTCATCCAACTTAATGTAGTTAGACGCGACTGGTGTTTGACAAAAGTATGTGGCAAGTAACCATGAAATGTGAAATGCATATGCAAGATCACTGTAAACCAGTGTCTCGGCATCAACAACGAGTTACACAATTACCCTGCCATCACATTATACACGAGCCGCGTAAAGTACTGCGGTGTTTTAATGAACCGTTCTCTTTCCGTCAGCAACAGCTCATCTGAAGTCGAGTCGGGGCTCCAGCAACCCGGTAATTTAGCGCCTTGCACAGTGTGATTGCTCTGCAATGGAATATCATTAATACGGTGCCGGTACCGGCTAAATGGAGCCATTCCCGGAACATCGGACACGGGACGCATAAGACGGGTCACGGAGGCATGATCAGAAGCTAATCAAGGGCGGCCACATGAATGATCAATGATATGCTTGCTAGTGCTGTATCGGAAATTAAGAGTCGGCTGCATATTAAGTTAATGCGCGTGACCACGTTTTCTGAACTTTGTGTGCATCACAGAAATAAAATAAAGTAGTAATCCCCGTGCGCCGTCAGTGATCACAATTCTTACAATACAAGGAGTGCAGGTTTAAAAAAAAAAAAAAAAAAAAAAAAAAAAAAAAACCCACACACGAACAAAAACACTGAATTGTGAGCCTACCTCGCCGTAGCGGGGATAATGCACTTGCTGACATCCAGATCAACGGCGACAGTTACCTACCTTCTTCCTTGTCCAGCACCATGATCCTGGGGAACGGAGAGTCCGGCTCCGGGCGATCGGCAGTCGGCTCCCGCAACCTTCAGCACCCCGGTCCGCTTATTTCGAAAGAGGTTTAAGATGGTATCGGAGTAGTCTTTTTGCCGCTGGCTCTAACTGCACGGCACTCCAGTTAAAAGGAATATGATTTTTTTTTTTTTTTTTTTTTATAAAAGACGAGAGTCTAATTACGGAAACCCATTAAAATAAAAACGCAGCCTTACTTATAACGTATTATCGCCTTTGCCTGCTTTTCCCTTTCAGTTCGCACTTGCTCGCTCGCTAGCGAAGAAGCTTCGAGCGCATAAACTAAACGTGATATTTACAGTCGAAAAACACTGGTTCACCACCATATCTTCCATGCGAAGCAGGAGAAAATGGTAAAAAAAAAAAAACGCTCGACTTGCCGGTTAAAACCTGCTAAGAGTACTCAGCAGATCAAAAGCAGAGGTGATTTTTTTGCTGGTCAGCTCTCTTCTCGGTAAAATGATTTCCCCGCTTTTATTTGCTCCGAAACCTGCAGCTACTTTATTAAAAAAGCCAATTGCGAAGCTGACAAGTGCTAAAAGCATACTCTCACTACCTCTCTCCTCCAATTTATGTGCCGCACTCTCCTCCGCTACTGAATAAATGCGCAGTTCCTGGAGACCCTCGGATTCCCCTGTTAATTAAATCAATTCATTATGCTCAGATCTGATTAGCAGCCCTTCCCCCCTCTTTGAATCAATTATTCAATACACAAACATAATTGCCTGTGCCAGAGGTGTCTAAGTATTAGCTTATTTAACTCCAAGGACACTAATTACCCCTAGGGCAAGAGAACTTTTCTCATTAATTCTGACAATACACAAAAGCACAGCTAAGGGAAATAGTGCGTGCGTTTGTGTTTGGCTGCGTGTGCGCGCATTTGTGCGCGCGTTTGTGAATCTGGTGTGCGCGCCTGTATCACAAAAGCCAGTCGCGCTGCTGCCCGTTGGCCCTTTCTTGCGACACACGTACACGTGTTTATTACTTTCCCGCTTCCATTTCGGTTTATTTCTCTTAAACTGGACGGTCAAGCGGAACTCACTTTCAGATCGCGTTGAGTAGTGTTTCTCGGAATATATCCGCGTAATGATTAGTGTGACACGTACCGCTTTTCACATATATGCATACATTTTAAGAAGTGTTTTTTAAGCGAAGCACGACAGAAAGGTTGCGTTCTGATCAGTGGGCAGATAGGAGACCAGGTTTCGGGTCTGCTAATATAATTGTTGGCTGTTATGGTCTGGAAATAAGAGTGGCTGTTTAACGGTGAAAACATAAATTGCAGTAGTTTAACTTGCCCCGCAGCGACTGATAACCAATTAAGTGAGAGATTAACCAAGATTAACTGTTTAGGAGAGGCGAGTGCATTTCCAAAGCAGCGTGTTTAGCACCCTCAGATATACAGTAACTCGTATTCATTCAAGTTGTTTTATATTGTTCTTCGTCAGGACTGTCACTGATATGTGGTTTATATCTTTGGATATGAATATTGAAATGAGCCCTGACCATTGTATGCAAGTCTATTGAGTAGGTGGATTTGAGAAACTGAGGTCCACACAATCTAGTACGTATCGCTGTCATCTCACGTTTAGAATTGAACACTCAACGTCTATTCCCCAGATGCCCCATTTCATAGTTGTGGTTAGTTTCATATCACTTTTTCCAGTGCACCCATCACGGCCATAGCCGTGTCGAAGCGGGCTGCGGCATTCAGAGGGAAACATTGTACCCCCACCGAAATCAATTGTCGGGCCCTTCTGTCACTGGCTTCCTGGTTGACGTGTCCGACTTTTCATTTCTGTAGGCAGATAGATTGATGACTTCTGACAAAGAATGTGAGTCTGCTGACCTCCAGCAGAAGTGAGTGACACGTAATTAATCCCACAAAAAAAATCACACAAAAAAGAATGACAAGAAAAACATCATCCAATATCATCAGCCTTGGACCTCCGGTAACCATTTAACGGTGAAGTGGCGGAACACAGTGCGCGACAGACCCGCGTGTGAAAAGGAGGACCGTGCCACTTTTGTCCGTGTTCCTCTCTCTTGACAATCCCTTACAAAACGCTTGATTAACACAGAAGTAGCCTATTTAATCACTCTAATTGAACCACTGATGAGGAAAGTTGTAATGATCTCTTACATGTCACAGGAGTGTTCGTGTAGCAGAAGAGTTCACTGTCCAGTGCTGTATTCATGCACCTCTCCAAGGTAATGGTTTGTTCCAGGGACTATACGTTCATTTGGTCTGTGTTTTATGTAACAGCTGGTTCGGCTTCCTCCTGGAGGTAATTGAAATTCATCTCTCTTTTTTTTTATTGTGCATTAGCCAGGCCAGTCTGTTTACTGATGGCTCACAGGCAGCCACTACAGAACATCGCTTTCTAATTAACCCCACCTGATCAGATCACATGCCGCTGTTGTTCCCGCGCTCATCTCGAGAGCAATGCGAGGAGTGCACTATAGTGAGAGTGCACGTGCAGGTCCATTCCCTTACTATACAGGCTGAGCAGATGACAAGTAGTGTAGGTTTTACTGAGACTCTTCCATTACAAAGGTGCTTTTTGTTTGTGGGAAAAGACTTTAGGAACACAATTCTATAATCCATCACTTGTTTTGATTTATTGCCTGGATGACTAGTGTTTTTAGGTTTCCAGGTGAATTTGTCCATTTTATATGTATGCCCCATGGCTTTTTAAGGGCTTTTATATATACATTCCCGGTCATATATGATTATGTTACTCAATCAGTTGTATTCCTCCATATATTAGTGGCTTTATACTGGACATAATTTTACACCAACTAGGAGCTTGACCTTATTTCTAATATTCAATGTAAGTATATAAATTGCTGCCTACCATTTGATTGTGGATGGCAGGCAATTACTTGTATCTACCACCAGGGGACACTAATCACAGCACCCAGTGTTCAGACTGACATCAGATGGGAAGTCTGTTGGTTAATATATAGACTGTACATTTAGATTGACAATATATACATTTTTTTGTACTTTGTGCTTTCTGATAGTGTCGATGTAAAGAACACAATTTGACTGCAGCAATATTGGCTAATATTTGGGATTGACAGGCAAAGAACCTGGATATAGCGCTTATATATAATATAGTGATATTCAAATCCAAAGATAAAAACCACGTACCAGTGACAGTCCTGACAAACAACAATAACAAACAACTTGAATGAATGGGAATTACAGTATGCCAGCTGGTGGTAAACATGCTGCTTTGGAAATGCACTCGGCTCTCCTAAACAGATCTCCGCGTTACAGGTGCCACAGAGCGCAGTGAAACCAGGACACCGTTGACCGCCAGGGCCCCACGTTGTAACCATTGCCACACTAACAACCCGCCCCTTATTTAAATTATAGGATGGTAGCTGAAAACAGGCTTCACATCCTCTAAAGGAAAAAAAATCCATTTCCTTTCCCAAACAGTGAGTCCAACTTTAATCCCAGTCATTAGGAATTAGACATGCAGAGCTGTCCGGCCGTGCTTCTAAATTACAATCAAATGGTTACCCATTACACAAATTATTGACGGTGGGTTCTCTTTTCAACTGCAAATTAAGGCTATTAAGAAAAGCTTCTTTTTAATGCAAAAGCAACTAATTAACCAGCGGATGGGAAATCTGCAGGCCAGATATCAAAAAAGTGCTCAGCACACATAGCAGAAACACAAGGGAACCAATTAGTTTAATTATCAAAACAGCTAATTAAAATTGCACAGTTCCTAATTAGTTCTTTGCTTTTGCCTGTAATTGACAGGATGGAGATAAATGGGCTGCCAATGAAAAGGGGGAGAGGAGAAAAACAGGGGAAACTTCTCCGGAATATTTACGCCGTCTTTATCTCTGTGTGTGTGGCAGCCCTTGAAAGTAGAAAATTAATGACCTTAATTCCCAAACTGTTTTTCCTCTGACTCTGCTCCCCTGCTCTGTTCCCGGTGTATTCTCCTTTCTTTTAAAACAACCCTGCCAGCTTGCCTGTTACTTGAAGGGGAGGGAAAGAGGTCTGCTCAGGGTGGGGAGGGAGCCCCCTCCCATTTACGTGACAGCTCCCACTTAACAATGGGGTGGGATGAAAGACGAAGTGGATGTAACTGGCAGAAGCGCCCCTGTGTCACGTGACTGCAGCCCCTCCATGCTCCCCCTGATGAGTTTGTCCCACCCCCAGAGGTAGCTCTCCTCTCCGATAAGAGGAATAAATGCTCATGATGTGTTTTTTAAATAGATGAATGTCAATAAATGGCTGCAATTTAAACAAAAAATAAGCTATGATTGAATAAAATTATGAATAAAATATGTCAGCTCTAACCAGTTAAAAGGTAATAAAAGTCTAGCAGCACGTGTTTGCGTGTGTGCGCATTTAGGTATGTATTCAACAATATACCTTACAGATTTATTAGTCTGAAGCTGTTGCCCCTTACTGGCTCTGTCCTTGGGTCTGGAATTGAATGATGGATCTTGAACCACAGGCCCGCCGTCTCGGCAGAGCTACGGGACGCTCCTTTACGTCTCAGGCCTGCCTGTGGATTCAGCGACGTTTGCAGGCCTGCCGGTCTCTGCTGCATACCTCCCGCACCCTGCTGATCTGTTTGCAGAGCAGCTGTTGCCGTAACGACTGCCGGAGCACCAGGGCAGGCTGTCTGGGAGAGGTGCACGTCCGTGGTAAACAACCACAAATCAGCTTGCCCTGGGGCTGGGCGTGGAGGGGAGGGGGGGGGGTTAATATGTACATCACATTACCGCCAAAATTGCGCAGGAACAATTCTCATCGAGCGGGAACACGGACCTCCATAATGCTATCATCATGAAGACAGAGGTTCTGTAGCATGGTGTTAATGCACAATGATTTGTCCTGGACCCTTTCAAGTCAAGTGCCTTGCATTATTTCTGCCATTCAAAGTCTGGGAAAATGGAGGGCCTACTATTGTGACTTCAAAGGGGGAGGGCTTTTTGCAGGATCCCACTAAAACGCATTTTATAATTGCGTAACAATCCTCTGTCATTTGCGCATGGGGGTGCCTTTTCTGCAGCATGTTAGCGTGCCGGCTCTGGATTGTTGAGGTCACATCACTTCAGCAAGCTCGCATGAAAAGCTTTTTTTTTTTTTTTTGAAACGCAAAATTTAGTACCCTTCTTTCCCATTTCGTAATGGTGCCTTAAAGAAGCCCCTTCATTTTGGAAAGTTTTGCCTGG
>JABJVO010000008.1:23815802-23839776 GCA_026770805.1 Boulengeromyrus knoepffleri | reverse complement strand
AATTTCACAAAAGGCAAAAAAAAAAGTCAAGGGAAAGCGTGCGTGAGAGAGAAAGGAGGGGGAAGGGAGAGAGAGAGAGAGAGAGAGAGAGAGAGAGAGAGAGAGAGAGAAAGAGAGAAAGAGAGAGAGAGAGAAGAAAAAAGAAAGAAAGGAAAGAGGGGCTGTGTGTGTGAGTTTGAGTTGAGATCACGAAAGGTAGCAATGATGCTGTTTTATAACGACACGTATATTGCCGTGTATTTCCCTCCATCCATTATGCTCAGGGTTTGACATAAATTGCGTCTAATTGTATTTATTAGTATTTCTCGGAATAAATCCGCACGCTGACTAGAGTGCTCAGAAGCATTCTTCATAACTGGATAAGAAATGTTTTAAAAAGATATAGTACAACAAAATGAGCCTGCGTTTGGATTCAAAAGATTAGAAGAGTTTTTAGTCTGGTAATATGATTGCTGGCTGCGATGGTCTGCTGTCTTGTAGCGAAACCCTAAAGAGCTGTACTTTAGCTAGATCTGCGGAGACTTATCTAATTAAGGGAGAGATACGACCCAGATTAACTGCTCAATGCGGAGAGTGCTTTCTTGTTTGACAACAGGCAACGTAAAGCACATCTAGTGCGGTATGATTTCTTTACATTTGTGTAAGTCGTTATTGATTAAAACGTCTTTCGTTTGGGATGCACAGATGGAGGAGCCAGTTATAATTAGTTTTACGGTAAAAGAAAGCTTATAGAAATAGTATGCGACGCAGTGCGAGGTAGCTGATTATAAATATCAGAGGACCTATCACCATTTGGCCTTCAGAGAAATCAATATAGTACGATGTGGACCTTTCATTCTGTGTTTGAAACTGAATGAATTTTTTCTTTCCAATATCCTGAGTGTCCACTTTTATATTACTGGTTAGTTTTATATGGTGTGTGGAATTCACCAATCATGGTTATATCCACATTTAAGTAGGCTGCCATGATCATAGAGAAACAATTTGCCCCCACCAAAATCAATTGTATGGTCCTCTGCCACTGACTTTCTGGTTGACATCCCTGACTTTTCATTTCAGCAGTCAGACAGATTGATGACTTACAACCAAAAATGTATGTTCGCTGACCTCGGGCGGAAAGTAAAAGGCACATAATTAATCCAGTCACACAAAAGGAAAAGAGCGGAATGGTATAGTGTCACAAATCTAGGACTTCAAATGGCCGTTTGACATTTGAAAGTGGAAATGTGTCATGACAGAAGGCATAATCACAAAGGAGACGAACGCACATGTGTTTATATGTGTCAGCTTGCATGTAAATAAGACAAAATGCACAAGTGAGATTCAATTGATGTGGATTTCTTTTACAGTTATAGTTGTTTTATTTTTCCCTCCATTTTAGATGCTACACTCACCAGTAAGCGATGTATTGGTAAGGAATGCCTGTCCTTTTACATGAGAGTATAAAGGGCAGAGTAAAGTCTAACTGCGTCTATTTGCCCACTCTGGAGGTATGTCTCACTCGGTCATCTCCTTTTATTAGATGCCAGACCTTGCTGATGTGGACACTAGCACACAAGCCCTCACTACGTAAAGGTCAACTGTAGGACGCAGCTGCAGTTGAAGTTGATCCTTTGCAATACAGTTAATTAGAATTCACCATGCATTCATTAGGCTCATCAATGCCACGTTCTGCATTCAGTCACTGGCAAACATCAATCTGTAATTAACCCTGATTCATCTGACAGCAACAGGTATTGCGATGCTACTCTTCTGCAGGCAGGAAATCTTTGCACGTTTGGGGGGGCGGTTAGTGCATACTCTGTGTTTCATAGCAAATGTGGTATTTTCTAGGTCACCAACAAGGACAGGCTGTATGGACACGTTCTTCAGAATCATCTACAATGTTAGAGGGTGATAAATGTTAGTCGTTTCACTGTGTGTTCACTGTGCATAGTTTTGTTTCTTTGGAGTGCTTCTTCCTTTTTAAGATGCAATAAATCCAGTTTTGCACAGTTAAGGTGACACAAATACTATGGTGACACAAATATTATGTTATATAATATGTTAATGTGACAAATATTATGATTGTATATTTTAAAATTAAAATTAATGCACTAGTTGAGTTAGATAAAATTTTCAGTTTTTTTGTAATAGTTTTGGTGACCGTATATTACTAACAAAGGCAAGAAAATGAAACATATATCATGTATATACAAATTTTCATGACATTTTCTGCAGGTGCTGTTTAAAAAATATTGTAACAACACTTCAGTATAAATCACTTGCTTTGCTCTACATTATTACAATGGCAATTTGTCTTATGTACCACTAGGGGGCCGCACCTCCAGACTCGGTCCGCTTTCTCACATTGAGATGTGTACACAGTGTGGAAGGCTGCTGCATAAAAAACACCAAGCAAACACAAAGACTGAACGTAATCCCATAGATGATCTGACAGATTAGCTAATTTCAACAAAAGCAGCCGCTTTAAATAACACAAAGTTCTGCTTCAATTTCAGTGCTTTATCTCACTGAACAAAATTTACGTGGCGATGGAGAGAGCTTTGTTAAAACTTACAATTCATCAATGACAATGTTATTTTGATTTTTCCAAAGAGTTATGGTATAGCCCCTCCTAGTGGCTGGATGCTGCATTTTTTCCTTTGTAGGTGTAAGATGCAAATTGGTCTTTAAAGATATTATTAATACATTCTGTGGTTTTTCTGAAGCTGGCATAAGAAGTCCTGGTGTGTCCAGGGCTCTGTGGTGCTGCTGGACCCACAAGCAGCGGAAGCCGGAAGCCTGTAAACAGCCACCAGGCTACAGGGGGTGTTCGCTGTAATTGTCAAACCTACTTAAAACATGCTCACTATACATTTTCTCATTAAAGCAGAGGAGATGCAGCTAAAAATAGACTAAGCGTTGTCTAGGAGGGAAAAAAGATCGCCTAACCAAACATTTAATCCATCTTTAATCCCAGTCATTAAGAATTAGACATGCAGAGCTGTCCGGCCGTGCTTCTGAATTACAATCAAACGGTTACCAATTACACAAATTATTGACGGTAGATTCCCTTTTCAGCTGCAAATTAAGGCTATTAAGAAAGGCTCCTTTTTAATGCAAAAGTAACTAATTAACCAACGGATGGGAAATCTGCAGCACAGATATCAAAAAAGAACTCAGTGCACATTGCAGAAACACAAGGGAACCAATTAGTTTAATTATCAAAACAGCTAATTAAAATTGCACAGTTCCTAATTAGTTCTTTGCTTTTTGCCTCTAATTGACAGCGGGGAGATAAATGGGCTGCCGATGAAAAGGGGGAGAGGAGAAAAACAGGGGAAACTTTGCTGGAATATTTACGCTGACTTTATCTCTGTCTGTGTGGCAGCCCTTGAAAGTAGAAAATTAATGACCTTAATTCCCAAACTGTTTTCCTCTCACTGCACTCCTCTCTGTGTTCCTGGTGCATTCTCCTTTGTACGGGCCTGCCACCCTACCAGCTACTGGAACGAGAGAAAAGCGCAACTGTGGGGCGGGAAAGAGCCACCAATTCTCCTCATAATATGACAGCTCCCACTTAACAAAAGAGTAAGATGAAAGAAGGAAGCAGATGCAGCCACTGGGAGCATTGCATCCTGGGAGCAGAGTGCCAGCCTACTTCACTAAAAGGTTTCCATCATCTTTGCAGGACTAATTTGTCGCATTGAAAAGAAGGAACTTGGCAGTGAGGATATGGATACAAAGATGTAATAGAATCACTTTAAAGATTTTACTTTGGGTGCCAAATTGAATGTTAAAAAGGCCGACATATAATTGGCTGTAAATCTTCTGCATTTGCACGTTGCTGGAGGAATCCAGCACGTGATCGCAGCCTCGGTTCAGGGTCTGAAAATGAAACGGTGGTGGGGGGGGGGGAGCTTAGTTACATTACAGCCCGTAGATACATTGTAGGGGTGGCCCCTACCATCACTACAATCTTTTACACGGCCTTTGAAAGTCAAGAAGAAATATGGATTCTGTCCCACTGGGAGGGAGAGTCTGCAGGTCGCTTTTCTGAGCTGCGTTGCGGGTGTGGTCAGGAAGCCCGCTCACGCTTCTTACATGGCTGTCGCTGCGGGGACTGCCTTTGTTCTGTCTTTACACCCACAGCGTCCTGTCTGGGCACACATGTGGGTGGCCTTCCCAGTGTACGCTGACAGATAACAGGCAGGCCGCTCGCTTTGAAATGAAATGTAAATTTCATGATATTTTTTTTTTTAATTCTGCATTAAACGGCGCAGAGAGCAGAGGGATGCAGGCTTGGCGTTGAGTACAATTCCATTTGCGTCTGCAGCATGATTATAATGCGACGTAGTTACCCGCCATCCCTTTAAAATTAAACACACGCACGTTCAGCTGATGTTTGGAAAGCCTAGACTTCAGGAGGAAAAGCTATTGGCGAAATCCTACTAAAAGGTATTAATAACGGCATGCTGGGGGGCTCTTCTCCACATTTGTGTGGAGAAAAGGTATTTGTGTTCCCTATTAATATGTCCATCCTCATTTGTGTACTTGCTGAGGCATTAACTTGCCTGTAATTTCAATCAGCGGCAGCAGACTAAAGAGCTTCGGGTAACAGCGCCAGAGAGATTTATCTGCCCCCAACTCACTGCCGCTCCTGAAAATCACCCTAAAGACACCCTTGGGCAGCTAAGCATCAGCCCCAGGGAATACAGCATTCACCACATACAAAGACAAAGGTGCCCGCTAATTGATAAACCTTTCGTTTAGTATTAATTGTGCCAATCTAATTATCAACCAGTGCACTGCGATTCATTCATTAGCTCCTGGGCACCACTAAATATTCCTCTGTTTTTGCATTAATATACCATTTGGGGGGGTACAAACGGATCGATTTATTGGGGGGGGGGGGGCCCTTATCAATGTGCAAATCCGGTACCTCTGTACCTTTAAGGAACATGGGGAGCCCCCACACTTGTGTCAGCTTTTGGTAGCGGGCTCCATGCTAATGACGTGCAGTATAAGTTTAGTTTTAATTGTTTCGTAAACACACCATTGAAAAGGAACTGATTGGATACAGTTCGCAGACACTTTATTAATGTTATTTTCATATGTTAATTGGTTTGCGTAATTATTGTTGTCGCCTGGCTACGGAATACCTGGCATTGAGAAGGTCGGGGGAGGAGGCGGTTTGAGGAAGGAAGATTCCAATTTACATTAAATCTGCTCCTGTGAACATTAAATAATAATGGGTCTGTAACCTGAAGGTGTGTTCAGTTAGCAGAAAGCAGTTTTATAATTTATACGCCAGCTGTTTCAGTGCTTTTGAGTCCATCCCGCACCCCCTCTGCTTTTAATGAAATCCTGTTACTGGAGAACAGACTGGGCTGAATTGAGATTTTAATCCCATTGACGTTCGGCTTGGCAGCGCACACTGCTGGGGACTTTAAATGGAAAGGCCCGTAATCAGAGGACACTTGTATTCAGCCTCCTACAATAATGAATCTCATCAAATGTTAAAGTTGTGCACTAGGGGTTCGCGTTTCAAGGTTTTTTGACCATCCCCATCGGAGGCAATCCCCCGAGAGCGTGTGATTACTCAAGTTTAGCAGTTTATTGCCTCATCTTTCAATGGCCACCGAAGCGCAAAATTCTCATCTAGGTTGGTCTTTTTTTTTTTTAACTTGAACACGGCAATATAGACTGCAGACCCTCTGAAGGAATCCCGCAGTCACCACCTGCATTATTGTGCTGTTGTACCATGTATGCATTATACATTATTTATTTTATTGTAGGACTGTTAGTGGGAGGACAGCTGTGAGAGACTGTGGGGAAAGTTGGCTCTTCTAGGCCTCGTTTCTCTCTCCGCTGGACCTCCGGTTGAGGTTAAAACCGGGAGACCGGAAGTCTGCAAAATGCCATGCAGGTGAGGCGCTATGGCACTCGCTCGGCTGCCCAGCCGAACTCCAAGTTCTGCTCGGCGTCCCGGTTGATGCTCAGCCTCAGTTCTTAATTGCTTTATTTGTTTGGATAGTGGGGTGCTTCAGCTGTCAGTCAGGTGCTAATTAAAATGTGTTCCAAAGCCAGCTGGAGTCAGGGCCCTCAAGGAGCGACGCCGGGCAGCTCTGCTACAGGAACGACACTTCTGGAGGGAAGAGCTCGCACACCGCGCTGCACCCAGGCAATCCTGGCTAACACGGCACCGAATGACATTTCATTGCTACTGGCACTCTATAAAAGCCTTGCATCATACTTGGAGCTTACATTTAAGAGTGGGTACTAAAATTTGGGTGGGTATGGGGGGGGGGGTTTCTTTCTGGGTCTCAGGATAAAAAATACACTAATTAACAGAGCCAGAGTAAAACCAGAGCAAGCCTCAGACGAGAGTGGTCCAGGATTGATTCTTGATCATTTTTAAAATGTCTTTTTTTATGGTTTGTGTTTAAGTTTGGGTTCTGTGGTTCCACTTTCAGTTAAGCAGGCGTAACTGAACCTGCCCTGTTCTGAGCACGTGAGTGAGGAGTAACCTTGGGGACGTGCTGGGCGAGCTGGGAGTGAGTCTGCGGGCTGGCGTGAGCTGCCCTGGGCACCATCACGGAAGGCTGCTGGGACGTCGGTACATTAGCAAATGGACTTTAAATAGGACACAAATAACATGTAAAAGGGTCTAACTTCTATGAAAATAAGCCTTAATGGATCCTGTCTTTACTGAAAAATGAATGCTTTTAGTTTGTCGGTTTATAGAAAAAGCTCTTGTATTGTTAAACAAAGCTTTGGTGTACTGCACAAACTTTTCATTTTGCTGGATAATGGGCACAATGTTCCCCATGTCATTTTGGTCATCGTGCTAATGCTATAATCAAAGTGGAAATGTGCAGCCCTTTACGCTATTTGCCGCGTGCTGGACATTCTGGGCTGACGTCAAACTACCTTTTGTTACACCATTCTCCTAGCTCTCTGTCTCCCGCAATGCTGATCTGGGATCAGTGGTTGCGTAATGAACTGGCCACCAGCTGCTTCCCTGATCAGCGATTACTAAGGCAAGAGGTGACCTAGGATGCAATGGGAATTCATGCAGCACTGGAGTATCACCCCTAATGGTTCTCCTTGGTTATTTTCCTTACTTTGATGCAGAACCTCTTCAGGAATCCACAGTTAGTCTAAACCACAGATAAGGGTCTTGTCTGTGATTCATACCCTTATAAATATTTGTCTTAGCGCAACTGAACTAAAAAATGAAAACAAATTTTTTTCAACAAGATATCCCTCTGCCTTTGCTGAGGAGGGAGGCCTCAACACGATGGGCGATTGAGATGTTGCCAGTTTGAATTCCCTGGTAGGCAGGATAGTCATATTGTCATTCGGTCCTTGAGTAACCACCTCCAAGAGTTCTCTAGGGGGCCCAGATAAATTGCTGGCCCTGTGCAACGTTCCTTTATCCCCTGAGCAATACGGCACATGCAGAAGCCATAGCACTCCTATGTACTTGTTATTATGACCCGGTCCAGGATCACGCTGTAACCTAAGTGGACAAGACAGGGTATGAAGTGATATATGCAATTTATTGTTGTGCCCAACAATGATAACAATGGGTGATATGTGGGCTGTACCACACAAAAAGCAATTATTAATAGAACAATTACATCACCACCCAAGGACACGGGCTTTCAGCTGCGTTTTCAATGGCTGGGAAACAGTAAGAGTTACGTGGTGGATACTGACTTCACCACAGGACAGGCAACCTTAAGTGAACACCCGCAAAACTCAACACAGTACAGCACTTTCACATTCGCAATTGCGAAAAACCAACAGCAGCAAAAAGGGAGCAACAAACAACAAATGGCAAAAAAGATATCTCTTCTTTTAAGGAGAATATGGTTGTTCTCACATTTATGACACTGGGGTCTGCTGTTCTTCTCAGCGATAATTAAACTCCACCAGAATTACCCCCATGTAGACTATAAATATTCATAATCATTCATGGCCGGCAGCCGTCATGCTCGAATCCTGGTGCAAAGCAGTTAGTAGAGCCAAAAATCTTTTTTCTTAATCTTTTACCCTGAAAAGAGGCCATTTAATCTTTGTCTACCTATTTCTTCTGTTTAAAAGGAATTTAATTTGCCAAAAATTTAACAATCACTCTCTCTCACTGATCTGTCTGTTGGGTTGTCAAGACTGTTAATCTTTTTTCAGGCCTACAATAATGAGCCCGATTTATTGGTCAAAGGCCATTATAATTTGAGGTCTTATTTTATAAACTAATTTCCACAGACTGATGGAAGCAAGCATAATGAATCACAAACACATCCCCGAAGATTGCATTGTAAAAGTCAGAACAGACAGGAAATTGTAATTAAAGAAAGGAAATTGCTTCAAAGACACACTTGATTTCAAAATGGGCTAAGCAGAGAATTTTGCAAGGATTTAATTATGGCCCAATTTGCTGAGAATTCAACTATTTCTTCCTGTCTCCAAGTCTTTCTGTAATTCTCTGTTCCACACAGCACATACAGTGTCGGGGGGAATCGTACTTACATTTGTTCACAACTCAGTTGATTATTTTGTAATATATTGTCCTGTTATTGTTTTTCCACACTGGTATGTCGGCGCCGGGTGCACATGAAGGGATTAACAGCGACACCTCCTCCTTTCTGTCCCCATATGTTCGGATCAGAGGCTCATGGAGGCCCCTTAATAACCCTGTCACATTCCCAGTTAGAATTAAACGCCTCGCATCTAATATCACCTCATAATTATGGTTTGTATTTTGTTGAAAGACAGACAGCTGTAGGGTAGAATAAGCAACTAGGAAAGCTCAGTTTTGGTGTTTCGATATTATTGCAGGATTTTCAGTACATGCATGTTGTTGATATATTCATCCACACAAGTAAAATAGATAGTAACTAGATAAACATTCTTATAATACTGTAGCTAAATGTAGTAACTGTGCAGCTAAATTAAGAAATATACCTTCTGCAGCAGAATGTCTAATATATGAGTGAAAAAGAAACTAATTACCAGAAAGTTTATATGGTCTTTTGACTGGATTACACTCAAGCAGGTCTTGGATCTTTCAAGGAAGAACATATATACGGTAAATGTATGTACCCTGGGTCTGCCTATACAGTATATCCTATATATTAAATACAATATACAGACTGAAGTACTCTAAAGCTACATAGTGTTATTTGTATATGTTGCACCATAAATCATACAAGGTATTCATTATGAAAATGAAGTTTGGATATCGATTCCTGTAGCTTAGCTAACCTTTGGTCCATATAATAACAGGATCACTTTTAACGCATTCAAGATGATTTCGTCATATCTGTAAATTCACTATTTATGTGAAGGAAAATCCAAAGTAGGGCAAGTTTACACAAAGCAAAGTCAGTTTAGAGACTCAGAAAGATCCCACATGTAACTGATTTACGCCAGTATTCCAGAAGGCCTTACGGACGCAATCGCTGTCTAATTGGATTTCTTTTGTAGGAAAATCTCTGCTCTCTGAGTGCAAATGGTAGCTGGATCCATATTCCATAGCGATACAGGATGACTGCAGCTACTCCGTGGGTAAATCGGCACGCTCCCTCCCCGAAAGGGCGGCTATTGATCAGAGAGCACTATAGCTTAGGCCCTGAAGAACCTCTGGTGACATGGGGGTCGGTCTGATGGGGCAGTGTGGCTGAGGGGGTGCTGGTCAACACGCACGTCTCGGTCATGCCTGCAGAGGCAGTGGCGGTCACATGGCCCAGCGGGCCGGCTGAGTAAGAGTAACAGGGGGATTTCAGCTGAAGAGATCAATTATAGATATAAGGAAATGAATGGGGGGGAGGGGGGGTAATTAAATAAATTATTTAATTAATGTGATATATCATGCTGGGAAGTAAAGGAAAAATTAGATTGTGTGTTTGGGTGAAGCTGGGTTTCTAAAAACCCTCAAAATCGTATTTAATTAGAAAAGAAAAAAAAGTTTAAAATATGATTTCCATAGGGGCGTTTTGTGACAGAAAGGAAATGAGTAAGTGTTCTGAGGCTGAGTGAGAGATGAGCCAGGCTAGCTGTGACTGTGAACGGCCGGCCTGATGCAGCCCCAGCTGAAGGCACGTAGCCTCTGCGAGCCTCGTCTAAATCTCCCAAACACACGGTTTGGGTCCGTAAGATGCACGCTGTAAGGAAGGCTGAACGGAGTTTCACACTGACAGGGAAGGACTGAATGAGGCTGTATTAGGGTAAAGTTTTATATCCTCAGCCACTCAGTCTGTCAGGGTCATTTGAGAAACTGGCCGTTTCTCTGCTTCAGGTCCCTTTCAGGTAAAGGTTGCCTGTCTGTTGGCATCATAACCGTTTCCATATTCTTACACACCAAGCTGCTTCTAAGACTGGGCAATCAGCTCTATTTTTGGCACTGGGTCTGGTCCTTCTCTCACTGATACTGTACCCTCTGCCTTTGTGTACAGCAGCTTTAGCTTTGCCTGATAGGACGTTTAGTGAATAGTAGCCCATTGTGATGATGGGGTGAGCTTCCTTGCTTATTTATTAGGGAATCTTGGGTTTTCAAAACACAAGCACACAGAGAAACATCCAACAGCAATTTTGTATGCACAACAGAGGCATAGTTAGAGGTACAGTCCATGGAGTGACATGTTAATGCTACAGTAAAAGACGTTTTCCAGTTTAATGCTTTCTGTTACCATGTGGTTATATACGTATAGGTGAACTCATCATCTTCCGATTGCTAATTCTGTAGCTTATGCCAGGCAGCACAGGGCACAAGGCAGGGCAACATCCTGGGTGGGATGCCAGTCCATCACAGGGCACATACATGCTCACACAATATGGGCAATTTAGAGAGGCCAGTTTAACTGTGTCTCTTTGGACTGTGGAAGGAACCTGGAGACATGGATCAAACCCAGGCAACATGCAGACGACATGCAAACTCGACACACACAGGATGGGACCTGCAGCTGTGTGGCAACACTGAGCTACTGTGCTGCTCCTAAGTACATATGAGGACATTTTTGGAGCATGTCTGTGTGTGAGGGCAGCAATTCAGGTTCCTTTGTATAAATATAAATCAAATTAAATCTAAAAAGGTTTCAGGGTAGTTTCCCACAACCTATACTGTCATACTCTCTGTGTTTGGTGACAGCCAGCCTCAAGGACTCCCTTACCTTTATCCCGCCTCCTGTATCACTGTCAATTGTAAAAAAACACAAATGTCTAGATACGATTTACGAGTCTCTTTGAGAAATGGCAGTTTGTTTTTTGCTCTGGATTAATTTGAAACGGGTTGTCATCTCTGTACTGCCTGTGATCCGCACGGCCAAAGTCGCACAGCTACCTCAGCGATGGCGTCGTCTCTTCCTGCAGAACCCCCCAGCGGGCCACAAGAGCAGCCCCCTTAAGGCTGCCGTGTGTCCACTTCACACGGGGACCCTCGGAAGAGCAATGCGACAACATGACATTCATGCAGAGATGCAGGACAGCAGGACCGTTGAGTCCTGCGCCGCAAGCACGTCAAAGCTGAAATTTATGGGATGACTCATTGATTATGTAAACAGCAGAAGAACATAAAAGCTGTCCTAGTGAACTGTAATTAGCAAAGTAATTTATTCCAAGCCACATTATCACATGAATTCTTACTCTTAAAGTATCCTTTCAAATGGGAACCCATTTCAAAATGAGCTAGACACACACAAATTATACTTCATGTGACTGGAGCTGAAATCTCGACTGTGGTATAAACTGCTTACCCTCGGCAGGAAAAAAAGTTTAGGAGGCTTAGCCTGAACTCACAAAGGAGTGTTATTGTGCTTCTTTAGACACCGCTTCAGTAATGGAGTAGAAAACTCGCTAATGTATAGCGCGCTAACTCTGCTAATGAATCAGTTGAAAAATTTGCCAATTCTGAGCATTAAATTATCATGCAACATCCTGTATACCAGCAATGTAAATGAGCAGCACTTTGCTTTGAATAAACTCCTCAACCTAATGAGCTGAACAGAGCGTGATCCCCCTCCCGTGCCAGTGACAGAAAGCTTGTAGCTGTGGTATTGCGGAGACATTAGCTGCTTACATGTATGACTTGAAGCGGTGATGTGTGTGTGTGTGTGTGTGTGTGTGTGTGTGTGATTTTATTGATTTATTTCATAAATTAAATGCAGGACTCGTCGATCATTCATAACAATACCTCCGTAATGTGCCTTGTGTGAGAATTAGATGTTGATCTTATCCTGAAGCAAGGCGCCTGTATAACAGGTGTTAACCAGACTTGCATATGTCTGCCACATAAAGGACCTCCGTCAGAGTGCTTCCATTGCATTTACAGACGGCTGAGTAATGCTGCAATGATTAACTGTTGACTGCCCTCTTTCTGCAAGGTGGGAGAGGTCTGCATTCAAATGGGGACATCAGATTAGGCCCCTGAAATGCAGGTGCTGGTAGGGTGGGTGTCCTCTGCATCACCCTGTGTCTTTGCAGGCCTTCCTTGTATTGTAATTCAATAACCTACAGAAGGGCCATTGCTGCTTTTTCTTTTACTGGGGGGGGCAGTGTATCCTGTAACTACCCGGGAAAGCAACACATCAACAGCTGTTAGAGCTGACTTGAAGGTTAAATATTAGGAAGGAATCCAATTTCTCTTGTCTGTTCAGCTCAGCGGTGTGTTGGATTGCGGCTGCAGTGTGCTTACGGACTGTGGGATATGAAGTAGGCTAATCAATCCCCTCTGCTCCATTCTCGAATTCCTCTCATATCAGGTCCCTGCCCCCCAGGCAGACCCTTCTGCTTTCCGAAAGCCAATTCTGCGCAAAATAAGAACTGTGACCTGCAGCTAGAGGGTGAAGTTGAGTTTTCCCTTCATGATTAATCTCTTCTTGGGTGGCTCTCAGAAAACGAGCGGGGGAAGAGAGAGGGAGAAGGTGGGAAAGAAAAAAAAATAAGAAAACTTGCAAGTGGCCGCCTTTTGAGGGGCAGCCTTTTCCCTTCTTTACCTTTGAATGAGCCCAGTGCACTGAAGCCAGCTTATCAGTCGAGAGAAAGAAGGAATTCATTTTTTTTTGCCATTGCTTCATGTTGACTTTGAGAAAGCGGACGACCCAATGCTACGATTAAACCTCGGCTGCCATAATTGTCATCCCGGCTGCGGCAGCCATGAAACTTGGAGTATGTTTTTTAACCGCTGCTCATTTCAAGGACTTTAGAGGGCTCCGGCGATGGAGTGCAGCTGCATCAAGTGTTTGGCAACTAATAAACTCAGGCGAGCGTGTCACAGAGATAGGAGGAGATAGACAAGCTCTATTATACTGTGAGAATATAACCTCATCTATCTCCTTCCATTTGAATATGCTCACAGAACAGACGACCTGGTCAAATCACTGGCTTAAGACAGCGCAGTGAAGCCCTGTTTTATTATTTACCACACCTTTTATTAGCCTTTATTTGCACAGAACAGACAGTGCATTTGAACCCTTTGCTGGCAAACTTAGAGGTCAGTGTAAGCCAATATAGAAGTGAAATTTTTGTGTAGAGCCACTAGATGGATAGAGCAGAGGAAGAGAAGAAGATAGACAAGGTGATATACCCTTAAAGGACCCGTATCACATTTTAGTGGTTATAATGACATCGGTCACTGAGATTGGACCTGTCAACTGCTCCTTCATCAAGTCGGATTGCTCTTAATGGCTGTTGGTGATGGTTCAGACATAGTGTTAAATCTGGGTCGATGCCCAGCCCAGAGTGTTGTTTCAAAAGACCAGGTATTAAGTCTTCTCTGAGTGGGTTAGACAGTGAAGTTCATTATTGTGTTTTAGGAGGATGGCCGTCTGTCACTGAAGAAGCGCCCATCAAGCAGAAGCAGAAGATGCCAGTGGGGTCCTTCGGTACCAAAGCAGCGGCCAATCGTCCGACACCTTTCTGATTTGGAACATGAGATGCTGAAGGGAGATATTCATCATTTCATAGCACTGGGACCATTGAACACTAACGATAACCTGCATGGGAGAAACAGGATGACAAAGCTGAAGCTTCTGTGGACCCATGACTCATAACTTCCTACTTGTAACCCTATTGGAAGATTGACCGCAATTCTATTGATGCTGCAGACACCACACTCAAGTCACTCTGTAGCGTTTTTAATTAAGCTTACTGTGATTTTTTTTAAAGTGATTTTTCATAAAGAACGTGCCATATAGACATAACAAGAAGAAATCAAATCACTTTAACCAAGGCTAAATACTTGTAGAAAGAGTTTACATTTTTAATACTTTATTGATAAGCCCGTCTTCTGAGTAAAAGCATCACATGGATCTCTAGTAAATTTTAAAGCATACTAAACATTTTGATGCACATGCTTGCCCCTCGTCCCTAGCGTCCTGCCGAACTACAGATATACACAACAGAACATTTCAGTCTAGGTTTGTATATTTCTTTATTCTTTAGCTTCCGAAAGCTCTTTTCAAAGCGTTCCTTGGCATGACCATGAGGGACCACAAGAAAGTAGGTTGGAGGAAGAAGTGACTCCGGCCCCAAAAGGGAAAAGCACCTGGCCAGGTTTAGCATAGTGGGTACAGTGATCTTACAACAGCCAATGGGAGAGCCGACTGACTAACGCCAAGAAGCAGCCATTGGCTGGGCAGGAGGTGGAGTGTCCAACAGCCAATGGGAGAGCCGACTGACTAACGCCAAGAAGCAGCCATTGGCTGGGCAGGAGGTGGAGTGTCCATGTTTGTTTCGGTTTCTGCTTCAAGAAGGTCAGAAGAAGTCTGAGGACAGGGCCTGATTTCAACAGGCATGGAGTATCATAAAAAGAAACCTGCCGAACGAGGGTGTCGTTGCATATTGTTAAAGAAAATCAGCACAGAGCAGCACCTCCCTGTGCAGAGTGTCTTCTCAGTGCTGCTGCAGCATGTAACATGTTATTGAACAAAGGAGATTGTGTTGCCTGAATGAACATCCTTGTTTCACATGATGAATTCAATCAATGGGACGTGGCTGAGTTATTCAGTGCTTTGCAGGTATCATATTTAAATAGGGGAAATTTAGTTATAAACCCCTTAAGAAGGTTCACAGTGGTTCACAGTGTCACCTTCATGGTCCCATATCCCTCACAGTGGAGCTTCAGCCTACCAGCAGACCGGTTTCATAGTGAAATACCATCGAAAGCTTACTGTGTGCCGCATCGTGCTGGCTGCTCGGCTGACATACTCTGGCTTTGTGTAAAAAGGCCGCCATTATCTAAACGTTTCTGATGACATGGCCGACTGGCACCCTGTCAGGTGTAGTTAAGGCTCGGGTGCAGGTGCTAAAGGACCTCTCGCTGACTGCAGACTATATTTTTCATGCCTCTTGATGGAGGACAGACCACACATAGCACCATTCCGCCTGTCAGTCTGACCACACTTAGGCTTTTAAGAGTGTCTGCCGGAGCCCAGGCCGAATGTGATCAGGCTCCGCCTCTCCCCGCGCCCTTATGGCAGTTTATTCAGGGAGGCCCTAATATGCTGTCAGTAGTGCTTCCCACCACAGCGGCCTTGACTTACCTCCCGCGTCTGTCCCTGTCCACGGGGAGCCCCCGAGGCTGCAGGCCCGTGCCCTGCCACCGTTGGCACTCTCCCGGATCCGCCGCTGAGGCAAGCAGGAGGTGGCAGGCTCTGGTACTGCCAGGAAGAAGATCCATACAGCAAAAACCTGCAGTGTCCTCTTACTTACGCAGTCTGGCTCCAGTGTTTTCACTTTTTTTTTTTTTTTGCATCCTCGGCAAATATCTTTGCAAATCTAGGTGCCGATTTCACCAGTTTTTATCAGCAGTGTTGCTCAAACCCTCAAACTTACAGATTGCCCACAGACAGCAGTTCTTGGGGCTTTACACTGATTTTCCCCGGGCGCTCTAGTGGGCTCTAAATTGGTTCTCTAAGTAGACTTTAGTATTAATATACAGAAGGTACTGGGTAGAAGGCAATGCAAACTGAACTATTTTGTTCTTCTAAATGTGAAAGCAAATTTAATACAGAATTTTCTTTGAATGTATTTCCAGTAGTGAATTTATACTACAGATGTACTGAATGTGGTACCATAAAAAAGCAAAAATAAATCAGATTTAAAGCTTGATTTGTACCATCTCTGAGAGGGAGTACGCTCTGCCGCAGCACCGCTAGAATAAACAGGCACTCCACCCTGCCATGATGTAATTGTATATATTTTAGGCATATAAAATAATCACGATATGCTGCCAAATAATTTACACGCTCTCAATTTTGGTTCATATTGGGATGGTTCTCTCCCGGCTTATCGGTGTTTAAAAATGCATCTTCTGAAAGCTTCAGGCACATGGCACAACCCAGGAATTTAATGATTGTATAAATCTGAATGTGCTTGGAGAGGCTCTTATGAACTGAGCCGGGGGTTATTGGGAGCTCGTGCTTGGCGCTTTACGCCATTATCCTGGGAATGAGGACATGAGAAAATATAATGTTTTTTAAACCTTTTTATATTAAGAGTCTCTCCATTATGTTTTTTTATGATTTAAGATGTACCATTTTCCACATAATGTAGTACAAACTAGTTAAAGTGCTAATTAAAAGAAAAAGTAATTGCTTTAACTCTCCAGTAATTTTACAGGCCCATCCGGCTCTGCCAGGTGGGGGGTGGGGCACTGCCAGATATTGGGGATACATCAGTAGAGGAAAGAGGCTGCCAGTCAGACTGGACCTCACACCTAAGCCCAGGAGCTGCCGTTTAGGTCCCTCCCACAGCGCGAGCTCATCACCGGGGCCCCCGCATCATTAGCTCAGCAGCCCCACGCCTGCAGCACCTGCGCTGCTCTTTTACTCCTTATTCTAATCTTATTTTACAGTATCTGCCTGACACAGGATTCTATACGGGCTCCATATTGGACACTTTCCAAACAATCCCAGGCTCAGCCAAGCTTGGAATTGGTTTTCTGTGGAGCACTCCCTGCCTCCCTTTGGGCACTTCACCAATTTGACCAAATTTGTTCCATCGCCGGCCCTGAGCACCAGAAGTGTTTTCTCGCGGCGTTGAATCGTCTCCGCAGTTTGCAGTGTCCGCTTCATGGGGAGCTCGGGCCCAGGTCCGCAGCGGCGCACCACCTTCGGCCCAGCAGACGTGGGGAGGGGACAGAGCTGCACTGCGAGCTTCATTCCCCACCCACAAACCACTACGAAGCCCCCCCCCCACCCCCCACTACCACCCGCCAGGCACTGGGGTTGATTCAGGGCCTCTCAGTCCTTTTCTGAGTTCGGAGCCTTTTAATCAGATTTTCTACTGCGGTGTCAAAACATTTCCATTCACTAAATTCCATGACCACTGACAAAAGACACTCCGAGTCGTCTTTCATCACTCGCCTGAGAAACAGTCAGTTCTGATCATCTCACGCCAACCGTTTCATTTCCTGCAGAAGTGCTCCAGCTGGATATAACAATGGATCCTATTTTGTCAGCAATAGTGGGATCAAATGGGAACAAGAGAATATGACCCAGTAACAATTTTTTGCTCTCCTCAGGACCCAATGATTCCTGTATTGCCAGAATCACTGGTTCTGACGATAATACATCAGTTGTTCCCTGATTTTCCCACATTAGGACAACAGCAGCAGCAGCATCAGTGCTGCCAGCATGAGCACCAGCGACAGCATTAGCAGAAACACCAGCAGAGCCAGCACTAGCACCGGAACCTTCAGCAGCAGCACAAACATTAGAACCAGTAGCAGCACAAGTACTAGTTCCAGCAGCAGCATGAACATTAGCACCAGCAGCAGCAACAACATAGGCACCTGCAGCAGTAGCATGAGCATTAAGCTGCGTTCCATTTTCCTCGAAGGTTGGAAGTCGGAACTTGGAGTGACGTCACACCCAAGTTAACCATGTTCTAGTACAGTAAGTTGGAAAGCCATTTAGCAATACCAGGGACCTGTTTCAAAGAGCAAGATTTCTTGCTTAGCCATACAAAGCGTCGGATTTAAGGTACCCCAGTTTAAATGGCCTTCATTTTCATTGACATTTAGCCTAGAATACCTTAATTCCGACAAGTTATCCAGCTAAGCAAGAAATTCCTGCTTTCTGAAACAGGCCCCAGTTCGGACCTGGTGAATTGTTACCCATTGTTAGCAATATCAGTTGATAACAACACATTACATGGTATTTTGTACATGTAAACACTGTAGCAACACGTTGATAGATAACGGTCGGACAGAACTATTTGTGTATGACCGATTTAATAAGCCACAAATAAGACGTAAGTGCTAATAAACAGTATAAAACTACAACTTTAACTTCTGTTGATAAAGGGCACAGCCATCTTGAATTCTGAGGTTGGGGTTGTGTGGATGCCTCTGACTTTCAGAGTAGGAATTCCGACTTCAGTCTACTGTAGGAACTTGGAATTTCTGAGTTACGAGTTCAAATGGAACATAGCATTAGCACCACCAGCAGTAGCATGAGCTTTAGCACTAGCAGCAGTAGCATGAGCATTAGCACCACCAGCAGTAGCATGAGCTTTAGCACTAGCAGCAGTAGCATTAGCACCACCAGCAGTAGTCTGTGCTTTAGCACAGCAGCAGCATGAGCATTAGAACCATCGCCAGCAGCAGAAACACCTGGATTAGCATCAACAGTAGCACCACCACTGGCATTAGCAGTAGTATGATAAGGCACTGTGGCTTAGATGGTTAAAGCACCTGCCTACTAAATGGGAGATCCTGGGTTCGAATCCTTAGGTGTTCGATTCTTATGGGCATGGTTAGGGATGCACACTTGTAATTGAAAGATCCCTGACCCAGCAAGGTACCACCGCAAGCACTGCTCCCTGGGTGCTGAATTTGCTGCCCTCTGCTATGTCTCAATGTCGCATATGGGTTAAATGCAGAAGACATGTTTTGCTGTGGTGTGTCAACACTGATCACTTAATTTAAAATTTTTTTGGTACTAGCATTAACACCACTACCAGCAGCACCCACTGTAGCAGAACCATTCTTTGTCATTCCAAATGTGCTTTAATGGTTTGTGTGCTATTCTGTTCAAAATTCATCATGCCACCTTAATAATCACCACAAAGTGGGATTATGCATCTCACTGAACTTTTGTTTCTCTGTGATTTAATCTCAGACAAACTATCAATGAGGCACCTGTCTACATGATATATTGCAGAAGTACAATGGGGTACTAAAAGTTGATATAGTGTAATTGTGTGAGATAATTAGACTTATAAAATCCCCCTAAATGCCCCATTGGGATCTGGGTTATTAGATTGTCCACAGGAATGCATGCTGGCTGCTTTTTTTTAATTTAAAGGATGAGTTAGTGGAAATATCGCTTAGCCTTTGTGATCACTTTGCAGGTTTAGGTATAGATAAAAATGCTTCATAAACTATTCCTTCACATTTTCATAGTTATCTTCACAGTGATAAGTATTAAATTAGGGTACTTTTAATACAGTTAAATGCTAACTTCCTGGTAGCTCACTTGTTTCAGTCATCAAAAGGCTTCAGGCACAGAAAGCAATTAACAAAAATGTAAGTTTTAACCAATTCTTCTCTTGTTATCAGCAAAAAAACTGAACATTTAAAGTTGGTTATGAGAAGGAATGGTTTTTTAAATCCAAAAAGAGAATACGGTCGCCTCTTCCATTAAGAGCTAGCCGCAGGGGAAGTAGGAATGGGATTTTCCCTCCAAACGCGAGCTTGGATCTTTCTCCTTAGTCCTTTCATTGTTTTTTTTTTCAAACCTTACACTGAGTTCAGATTCATTCCACGCAGTGTCAGTCCACATTAGCTTTTGTCTGTTTATAGGTGCTGCTTTTCTCACACGGCCGTTAGCCCCCTCGCAAACAATTTGCTCCTGAACAGTGGGAGGAGAGGAGAGTGTAGTAAATCAAAGTGAGAGCAGGGTAAATCCAGGAGAAGCATGTTGCTGAGCCAAATGGCTTCCTGCTGGATGGCTTCTCCTGCCTCCACAAGCATTGTGGGTAATCTGTGATATGCCACATTGTGCAATTCACCATGGGTTTAAATATTGCTGTACACATGTAGTCATTGCTTCTTTATTAATTCAATTAAATTATCTTCCCTTTTATAACTTCGTGTTGGTGTTTAATTCTAACATGAAGATGCTATGCTATGAAATCTTTATGTTCATTCAACTTTGCTTAGTTTGTCATTAATTCTAGGGAGCCACATTTTGCCTTTATGCCATAAGCAGTCTCTATTGAAAATTAATCTGAAAATGCTGCCCAGTACCCTATTCAGCCATTGTGGTGTAGTGTTACCGTGCATTATCTGCTGTTTTTATCTGCAGCATCTGTCCTTTGAAAGGCCTGCTATTATAGCGGTCTGTGCTTAATAATGTAGCATTATAATATAGTATATAATGTAACAGTATATGGATGCTTCTATACTGGCTGCTAAATTACTTTTCTGATGGTTTTTGTGTTGAATTTATTCAACACAGGTGTAAAGTAACCACAGTATTATATGGTTACATAACAAGGGCAGTTTTATATGCAAAAACCAGGCAGGGATGTAGTGTCACACAGCACAAGTATAAATTTATAGCAGTTCTTTACACAGTGGAAGGCAATTGCTTTAGCATTCATAAAATACCCTAGAAACAAGTGTACTTATAATACAGTGCATCTTAAAATAAAAGTAATTGTTCTGTAATTAAAACACTGAAGTGTTTCCAGTGGCTCTGGAAATCTCCTGAACTCTGCAGACGCTGCACCCGGCCCATGGCAACTTTTGTCCTGTAATTATTTTGAAATAATCGATTGGCTAATGATGCGGTAGTTTAAGGTTCTCATTAATCAGTGGAGCAGCCCCACTCGTGCATTCCTAATGGCTACTCAGCTCTGTCCCTCAGCTCGGACGAGCAAGGAGCCTCATGCTGTAGGAGACATATTAGAGTTTCCTCTGAACAATGCCGGTAGGATTTTTTGGGGGGGATTCTGTACTTTTTAAAAAAATATATTTTTACAATATGTTTGTAGTTCCCTGCCTTGCGCCTGTAGCCTCTGTGATGGGCTACAACCCCCCCCCGCGACCCTCAATGGCACAAGCGGTTTTGGAAAATGGATGGATGGATAACGTGTGCTTTGGCAATTCTACTGGCTAGAATAATGACATAAATTTAATATTTTAATTCCCATAGACAGTACTGACAACATTTCTGTTAAATGCATAATTGGAATGCAAGATACGCCTATAATCTGTCATACAGAAAAAAAAAAGACAAAAATTCTACAACAACATGCCGTTTCCCCATTTACAGATACGAGGAGGAATTCCTCAGTCTAGCTGCTGAAATCGCTAACAGACAATTTAAGTATCTTCCCTGTAAAATCCCCTCAGCTTGGCTTTGTCCTTTTATTTCCCCTCACTGCCAAAAAATGGTCCTATGTTATCGGACGCCCTGTAGGAACTCAGCCATGCACGGCTGCGCAGAGGGAGGGGGCCCGAGTCACATGGCCTGGTCATTTGTGGAGCCATTTGGTGGGGCACATTATCATGATGTGGTTCAAGTGGGTGAAGTCAGACGTATAATAGGGCTGAATACTTCTCCATGCCTTGGTAGGCTCCTTGGACAAACAATGGCATAGCTTCATAGCAGCTCATTAACATGTCATGGGTGGGGCTGCCTTCCATGTGACTGGCTGTTTACACCAGTGTTCCCAGTCAGTCAGTCGGTCCTGCTGTGTCTGTGTCTTTCTGTTAAGTCAAGAAACTGTAAGATCTCTCTGTAATTCTGTAATAACTAATTTAACTTGGCCTATGCCAAATCAGTTCTGCCAGATGTACAGAACACACAGAGGACTGAAACTGTGTTCCTCTCAGACCCATGAGTGCATGAACAAGCAGCAAGCAAGAAAAGCCAAGTTTCAAAAATTAAAATGGAAATTAAAGTAAATGAAGTACTACATACAAAAGACAAATGAGGCAGTGCAAATATGGAGGATCCACGGTACAAAGGTGGATAGCAGCAGTTTTTAGTTTTTATGGAGAACTGTTTATGTATGTAATAATTATAATTATTATACTACTGCTAACAACAGCATTATTATTATTATTATTATGTAAATCCATATAATTCCATTTAAAACGTTAAATGACTGCATATGTTTACTCAGTATATATAATATACTGATACAATATATTCTCAAGAAACATTTCAAGGGCAAAGGAAAAAAGATTGAAAGAGGACTTATTAAGGTAATCCTCTACAATAGCGGTGCAAGGCTGACGGAGACGGCCGACGCGGTGGGTAACACTGTTGCTTTGCACCTTCAGGGCTGGGGGTTCAAACCCACCCCTGCTCTGCGTGTGTGCGGTTTGCATGTTTTCCCTTTGCCAAATTAGTTTACTCTGGTTTCTCCTGTGAGCAAAAGACATGTAACTGCCCATGGTGTGAGAGTGTGCATATGCCCTCCATTGCACTGGCATCCTATCTGGGCTGTGCCCAGCCTTGTGCCCTGTGCCGCCTCGGAACGGGTCCAGACCACTTTAGTATCCTGACCAGGATAACTGGATGGAAAATGGTTGTCAAAAGAAATAATGGTAACACTGTATTTGAACTTGTCATCTATAATGCATTATAGATACCTTCGTGATGCATTATAATGGTCGGTATAAGAATTAATAAGAATTAATAAAGCATTACTGCATCTTCTATTGTCAATCATAATGCATTATAGTGTTGGTTACAATACTAAGCTCCAATGAAGCTCTCGTCTATAATGCACTATAGATACCTTCATAATGCATTATGATGGTCGGTATAAGAATTAAGAATGCTTTGTACTGCATTATGAAGGGATCTATAGTGTGTTATAGATGAGAGCTTCATAAAGCATTCATAAAGCATAATAAACATGGGTATGGGAGACTGGAGATAATTGTAACGTTTTTTACAGACTACCTGAATGTCTCTTCTATTAAACTGCATCAGGTTTTATGTCTGTATCACAACAGACAATGAATGGTTTAGCCTCAAACACATGGACTGAAATGTTATAATTTACCCCACAGTCAGTGATAGTTGTAACATAGCCCTGGGTTAAATGTAACATTATATTGTGTTCAATAGCTGAATAATAGTGTGCATACCTGTTTGTGTGTGTATGTGTGTGTGTGTGTGGATTAGGTTTATATCACATTGTGGGGACCATAAAAACCTGTTTTTTGACGTTATGGGGACCATTTTTCAAGTTCATACAAAGACCTGTGAATTCAATCAAAAAAGTAAAACCAAAAGTCTCATATTTAGTTTGGTTACTTATAGTTAAGGTTAGGGCTGGGTAGGGGTTAAGGTTGTCATGTTGGGATTAGAGCTTTCCCCAGAGAAATGAATGGAGTCCCCACAAAGATATAATTACAATAATTATATTAAGATATACCCCATTAAAAAAAATTAAAGGAATACTTTGAAAACACATCAGATCTCAATGAGAAAAAAAATCATGCTGGATATCTATACTTATATGGACTGGGTAATGTGTTAGGAACAAATGGATGCCACATCGTTTCATGGAGATGAAAATTATCAACCTACAGAGGGCTGAATTCAAAGACACCCCGAAAATCAAAGTGAAAAAAATGATGTGTCAGGCTAGTCCATTTTGCCAAAATTTCATTGAAGCAATTCAAAATCATACTTAGTAGTTTGCATGCCCCCGTGCTTGTATGCATGCCTGACAACATCGGGGCATGCTCCTAATGAGATGACGGATGGTGTCCTGGGGATCTCCTCCCAGTCAGATGGTGTCCTGGGGATCTCCTCCCAGTCAGATGGTGTCCTGGGGATCTCCTCCCAGTTGGATGGTGTCCTGGGTATCTCCTCCCAGTTCTGGACCAGGGCATCACTGAGCTCCTGGACAGTCTGAGGTGCAACCTGGCAGTGTCGGATGGACGGAACCATAATGTCCCAGAGGTGTTCTGTTGGATTTAGGTCAGGCAAGCGTGGGGTATCAATGGTATCAA
>JABJVO010000008.1:23790945-23806951 GCA_026770805.1 Boulengeromyrus knoepffleri | reverse complement strand
TGAGTTTGTTTTATCCGTTGTGCCCTGTGGTAGCTCCTCTACGTGATGGCGCCCGCCCTCACCCGCCCACCCCCCGCCCCCCCCCCCCGCTGTCGGTGAGCATTTCCACATGGGCTCTCGCTCTGGCTGGTAATCATCGTGCCTGAAGTGTCAGGGTCTCCTTCCCATCCCGGCTGGAGTGACGGACGGCGGCTTATTCAGCCTCCGCCGAAATGGACGCATGTGCCACCTGAAAATCCCAGCCTGAGCGGCCCAGCCTCACCCGCGGCGCCAGCGACACCCGCCGAGGGCGCTGCGGGGCGGCGGGGGCCATTCTTGGCAGTGCTCGGCGAAGGCCTCAACAGGAAATGATCAGCAAATGAAACGAAACAGCAGGTCGCTGCTGGCTTCCCCGCCGTCGGCTCGGGCCCCTGCCATCCATTTTATTGCGGCTCATTTTTGTGGCCTGTGCTACAACTGGATTTAATGTTTCCATTCCTCCAGCCCTGTTCTGCATGACGAATTGTTTTAATAAACATATAGCGGATAATAATAAAGTAATAATAAGCCTGCCGGTCACCTTATATCACTGCAGTTAAACTTCCCTGTAAGCCAACATGGTTTGCAGTGGCAATTACGCGTGGGGCAGTCCTTAGACCAGGCAGCACAATGGGCAGATTTAATATCGTTTGTAAATATGATTAGTGTGCTGTCATGTTATTGGAATCAGATATTTACATTTCTCTCCGGGGTTATTCACCATGCTGGATCAACGAGAAATGGCCCCCATTTTTCCACTCGCTCTCTCTTGTTTTCTGTATTTCTTTTGTCAAATCACCTCCACTCCATCTTCAGAACGTAATGATGAACAGCGCTGGCCATAAATACCCCACCGACATTTTTAATTTTGACAACAAATGTGTGGTTGTGCCCCCTTCAACGCCCCTGCCACCTCCCCGTGCATGTGGGTGTGCGTGTGTGTGTGTGTGCGTGCTCATGCGTGTGACAGACAAGGAATGTGTCAAAACAACGGCTGAGCGATTGTTTACGGTGCTAATTTGCTTCTACATTTCAATTACTGTTTAGATTCATTTCAGCTCCTCGAGCCATCGGCTGTACACGCAGCTGGCTTTGGAGGGCAGACCTGAGTAATCAATGCGTGTTGTTGCCTCAGTGGGGGAATTGCTCGCAGCCCCGTGCAGCCCACTTGAGCCTCTGGGATGGCATGATGGGATTGCTGGGAAAATGCATCGAGCCCTTTGGCAGCCGGGCCAATTTGCTGGGTCTTTGTTAACCCGATGCAGTTCCACAGTTTTCCGTTGTTTTTTTTTTTATGGTATATGAAGAGATTCTTAGGAATTTTATTTATATGTTACCCATAGTATCACTAACAAGGAAGTCAAACCAAATCAGAAATATATTTACCCTTCTGAACTGTAGAAGCGTGGCACGGTTGTTGACATTCAGTCAGCCGAGCAGGTATATTTAATAAGTACCATAAAAAGGGACCACAATAATCCCTGAGTGTCCCATTATTAGAAGGTGTTGTCTGGTGTATTAAGGAAGGGACACCATCTCAGCTCTCCTCCCGCGCTCGGCTGTTGTTTCTCATCAAAATGTTCTACACAGAAGCGTTCACAGGTAATTAGGGTGCAGACCTTTCCAATAACACTGCTTTCATTGCTTGCTTAAACCCCTGGGAACTTGTTTACCAGGGTAGCAAAGTACTAACAGCCTGTCTATGTTGCAACCTGTTATTCTGCAGCATTCCTTTAATTTTACAGATTTCTACGTGCAAGGTTAATATACAAAGCGCCTTCTTGCTGAGCGTATCTGAGCTGTGTGATCTGCCTGTGATGCATCGCCATGACAAGGACATCGTTCCTGAATGAACCTGGTACTGAAGCTAAATAACGCATCCAGAGCAGGAAACGCACTGCCAGCGTGCCAGCAGACGCTGGGGTGGAGGCGACTAGACGACATGATGAGGCCAGAAAGCGTGGTCTGTCCTTCAGAAACCCGTCCAGCCCTTACCCTTGTCAGTCAGTTAGCAGAACTCCTTACAGCCAGCAGAACTCCTGCTACCCGCTATGACTTTAGGAGCAGGAAGGTGTTATGTAATATGTATTTTATAGATATCACCAGATGTGATGTTCTCAGTTATCTCGCTGACATTATGTCCCACCAACAAATTAGTAAAGGCTGCTGGTGGCATTTTTTCATTCCTTAAAGTTTATTGCGAACTGATCAAATAAAAAAGCACTAAATATACAACGATTGGTTTACTGCCTATATATGATTGGTAACCGCACATATGTGCACACATGTGTTTATTGAAGAACTTCCACTACAGATGCTAATAACTTCTGTAACACATGCAGCTGTCAGCCACCATGACAGCTGGAAGCTGTGTCCTTTTCAGCTCGGAAAATTCCTTCCCTCTCCCCGTTTCCTCTCCCGCTTCGGCATGGATCACGTTAACACCGTTAATGTTAAGCGTGCCTCGTGTTAATCGCGCCAGTAAGCCGCGGTGGAGCTTGGACACGCATGGCCTCCTAAACACAGTGGGCAGCCTTGGTCTTCTAACCGCTCATAAAAAGTAGTTCGGTTCCTTTCTTATTCCCATTGGCCCATTACCCGCTTTTACTGGACAATATATTATCTAAGTCCCTGTCAGTGTTCATGCTCTTTGCAGGGCTACTGAAAGGTTTCAAGGCCTTTCAGATTAATTACTCTTTCCATTATGGCTTCTCGTAGCCCCCGCACCGTATGAGAGGCTACGATTCGTATTACGCCTATGGTGATTGCCATTCTTTATAAATGCCCTTCTCCTGGTCTGTGGTGGGACCATTCTGTGGTGAATCTCTCTAGCACCTGAAAAAATCTGTGTAACATCTTACTTTAGTATGGATGATATTCAGTGTACTGCATTACTTGACACAACTATAAAATATGATTTTGTTTTTTTCCCCAGAAAGAATGACAGTATAATTGTTTTTCCTCCCACCTCATGATTCTGGTTTATCAGTCAATGTGTGAAGGTAACTGCTATACTGATACACCTACTGATACTTGGCAAATTCATGCACTGATTCAAAATGTTTCCAGTGTTCTTAAACATTTTTAATGCTGCTATTATCATTGAGTTGGACAGTATTTAAATTCAGCCTCTTGACATTTCTGGGAAGGAACAGAGCGGAATGGGAATTTTATGGTGCTCTGATTGAATTGGCATCCTCCTGGAAGGGAGGGGGGCTTCCTACAGACCTGCAGATTCTTTCCACCCTCCCACTGCGCCCCCATTGCCCCCCAAGAGGGATGGAGCTCTCCTTCCCCCATATTGCCTTCCCATCCGCTAACATGCTCCCATGATTTTCCTCAGACACTGGACTGCACTGAGGCTCTGCCGAGACTATGCTGAGGCTGTGCCGAAACTGCGCTGAGGCTGTATATAGGCTGCACTGAGGCTGTGCTAAGGCTGCACATAAGCTGTGCAGAGGTTGCACTGAGGCTGTATAGAGGTTGTGCAGAGACTGCACAGAGGTTGTGCAGAGACTGCACTGAGTCTGTATAGAGGCTGCACAGAGACTGCACAGAGGCTGTGCAGAAGCTGAGTGAATGCTACAATGAGGTTGCACTGATACTGTGCAAAGGCTGTACTGCGGCTGTGCAGAGGTTGCACTGAGGCTGTATAGAGGTTGCACAGGGGCTGTGCAGAGGCTGTGCGGAGGATGCTCTGAGGCTACACTGCGGCTGTGTGGAGGCAGAACAGAGGCTGCATTGTGGCTGTGTGGAGGTTGTAGGGAGGCTGTGTGGAGGATACACCGAGGGTGCGCGGAGACCATATGAGGCTGCACTGAAGCTACACAGAGGCTGCACAGAGGTTGTGCAGAAGCTGAACAAGGACATTGAGACTACACAAAAGCTGCATAGAGGTTGTGTGGGGGCTGCAATGGAGGCTGCTCTGAGGCTGTAATGGAGGCTACTCTGAGGCTGTAATGGAGGCTGCACGGAGGGTGCACTGAGGCTTAATGGAGATTGCACTGAGGCTGCATGGGGGCTGCACTGAGGCTGCATGGAGACTACACTGAGGCTGTAGTGGAGGCTGCATGGAGACTGCACTGAGGCTGTAGTGGAGGCTGCATGGAGACTGCACTGAGGCTGTAATGGGGGCTGCACTGAGGCTGCACGGAGACTACACTGAGGCTGTAATGGAAGGTTCACTGAAGCACTGAAGCTGCACGGAGACTACACTGAGGCTGCAATGGAGGCTGCACTGAGGCTGCACGGAGACTACTCTGAGGCTGTAATGGAGGCTGCACTGAGGCTGCACGGAGACTACTCTGAGGCTGCAATGGAGGCTGCACTGAGGCTGTGTGGAGACTACTCTGAGGCTGTAATGGAAGGTGCACTGAGGCTGCATGGGGGCTGCACTGAGGCTGTGTGGAGGCTGCACTGAAGCAGCACTAAGGCTGTACGAAGGCTGCACTAAGGCTGCACGGAGACTACACCGAGGCTGTAATGGAAGGTTCACTGAAGCACTGAAGCTGCACGGAGACTACACTGAGGCTGCAATGGAGGCTGCACTGAGGCTGCACGGAGACTACTCTGAGGCTGTAATGGAGGCTGCACTGAGGCTGCACGGAGACTACTCTGAGGCTGCAATGGAGGCTGCACTGAGGCTGTGTGGAGACTACTCTGAGGCTGTAATGGAAGGTGCACTGAGGCTTCATGGGGGCTGCACTGAGGCTGTGTGGAGGCTGCACTGAAGCAGCACTGAGGCTGTACGAAGGCTGCACTGAGGCTGTGTGGAGGATGCACTGAAGCAGCACTGAGGCTGTGTGGAGGCTGCACTGAAGCAGCACTGAGGCTGTGTGGAGGCTGCACTGAAGCAGCACTAAGGCTGCACGAAGGCTGCACTGAGGCAGCATGGAGGCCGTGCAGAGAGCGAAGGCTGGTGGTGTTTTTCTTCCTTGCAGGCTGAACAAGCCACCCCTGCTGCACACTCCATCAGCAGTGTTTTCCTGTTAGTTTAAGTCTCGCCTCGGCTAATTAATATTTTTGCTTATAGCTGCTCCGGCTCCCGTGGGAGGCTGCTTAATTAATCATTTATAAATCTATCCCGCTTTATAGTTTATTAGCTTCTGCGGTTGGCACTGGATGGCTGCATTGGGGAACCACAAATGATTAGTTACAGGAACAGGATTTTTTTTCCCTGCCTTTCTCCCCCTCTCCCTCCCCTGTTTCCAGATGATCAGGGCCTCACACAAAGAGACATTTCCACAGCACTGTACAGCACTTTAATTCATCCAGAGAGCCTGACAGATTATTCGATGACTCCTGGTGCCAGTGCGTTTCCTGCTTTACACTCAGCCCCGCGGTGTTTATGCGGACCCGAAGAACGTGGCCCTTTATTGGAAAACAGAAGCAGAAATAAAGCCCACAAAGAAAGGAAGCCATCACCTCTGAGCAGGGTCTCCCGGCCCGTCGACGCTGTGCTCTCCTGATCCCTCCGGTGTGGCTGTCACGACAGGCTGATTTCTACCTGTTATACCAGATCTGAACTCCCTCTGCTCATCAGGGCCGAATTTATTCAGGATTAATTTCTCAATTTCCTGAAAACGTAAAGCAGTGAAAATAACTCTAGGTCTGTCTTGGTCCTTTCAGAAGGGGGGAGCGATTCCATCAGTTTTATTGGGTCAATTAATCCAAAAAGCTGAATTCCATGCTATCATGAGGTAATGTATTGCAAGTATTCTGGTTTTTACTCTCCCTAGGGACATATGACATTAGCTCTGAATTGTTCAATAGCGTGGATGTGTGGTGTGTCAGAATTCAAAACAAGGGTACATACTGTGCATATCTGTTTACAATCTACTTCCAAATTCCTAATTATCACAATGGGTAATTCTGTTGTTCTTTGTATTATGAGGATTCAGGTAGGAGAGCCCGTGAGTCATGTGATTAGTGTTTGTATGGGATGCTGGGAAACCCAGTGAACATGGAGAGCCTCTAGCCCTAAAGCATTCACTGCCTTCATCTCGTCACCCTGATCCCTGCGTTCTCCCCTCCACTTTCTCCAGTACAGGCTACTCAGTGCCCACTGGCACTTTCTAACTGGTTAGAAGGGGAGAGCGGTACAATCACAGGCCACCCTGCAGGGTAATGACTGCACGCCCTGTCTGAGGGGATCACCTCCTCCTGCCCAGACAGCACAGGGCAACGCAGGACGGCTCTGCTGGCTCCCGGCTCTTACAGAGCTGCTTTACCCAAGACCACCCAAAACCAAAGGAGACTCATCTCAGCTTCCTAACTGCTAGTATTGTCTGTTCCAGACAAACTATGGTCTGACTAACTTAATCGCCGATATTGTACTGCCTCATTAAGGCAGTGTTACTAATGAGGAGAGCAATTAAAAATGCCTTCAAGTGCTTGGCTTAATGGCCCCGGATTCCCAAGTAAGTGCTGGATAATTTGGGAGCCACCTGTGAATCCGTTACGGAACGTACATTCCGATGTTTTCCCAGTCACGCTTTGACGGTTTCGAAATGCTCAAGTAACAAAAAAAAAAAACTTTCTGCAGCGTGAATACAAAACCCCACGCTGTCAGTTCTTTTTTGGGGGGGGGGGCGTTGTTTGAGAGTTATGAATGTATTCACACTCAAGCTTGTCAAATGTGCGAGATTAACAGTGCGGTAATCCGATCCTCGCACACAGCCCTCCAAATACCAACAGCTTTCCACTGTTTCCTCTGGCAACGAGCAAGACTCTATAATACCTTCATCAGCCTCATAAATTGTCCTCAGCTCCTCATATTTTACAAGCTGTCGAGTGCTTGAATTAGATTTGAATTTAATAAGTTTGGTTGTTGGGAGTTTTAAAATAAAAGTCACCTCTGAAGGCATTCCCCGTTGAGTTGTGCGGCAGAGCTTTAAAGAATGGCTTTGTTCTTGTATTGTGCTCTTAATTAGATTTTATTTTTCATGACTGCACCACTGAAAGAGCATTTGCTCGTCATTTTCACCACTAACATTGCCCCCCCCCCCCCATGATCATCTAAATTAAAAGCAGTGAAATGTGACTTTATAGGCAGTGCAGTAAGGTTCTGTGTGTCCCGTCGCACCTGATCGGCAGGTGTCACATGCCATATGGGGGCTTTTGGGGAGAAGCACACACTTCACAAGCCAAAATCACATGCTATTCGACAGCCATTGACAAGTTTATCCTATATAATGCAGTGAAAAGGAATCTGGGCCCAATTGAGGCTAGAGGAAAAGCAGAGTAACGCCTCTTTGCTGGCGCCGGGCTGACTGGTGTTATGTCACCTAATATTTAATCGCTTTAATTGGCGTTGGGAATGAAACATTCAGCCGGCAGGGGCGGCACTGAGGGGGAATTTCAGCAAACTTTGATCCCCTTCCCCCAAATTTAGCCACCTCATATTGAAATATCTTATATTCCCTCAATCCATTCTCATGGCTCTCTTTGTCATTGATCAGCTAGAAACAAAAGATTGGGTTTATGAATTCAGTATTGATGGATTCTTCTTCTCTGGGCAACATTATTTGAGAGATCCTTTGTGTTCAGCTCCATTACTGTAATGTGTAATGACAGAAGGACTGGGAGTTTGAGGTGAGACAGATGGAGGAGCTTGCGATGACAGCCCTGTCTGAGCTCTGAAATGTGCTATCTCTCATATCCCGACAACAAACTCTACGGGGGTCCGCCATTTTCCACCAGCGAAGACACCTAGCCAATGAAGAGTCGGCCCTATCTCAGTCTGAACTGGATTCAAACCAACACTATAATCTACACCCTGAACTAATCATAAATTTACTGGGCAAGCATCTTTAGTGCAGTGTTTCCTAACCCAGTCCTCAGGGTCCCCCAGACGCTCCACATTTTTGCTCCCTTCCAGCTCCCAGTAGGAGCAGAAACATATATAGTGTGGGGGTCCCTGAGGACTGGGTTGAGAAACACTGGTTTAGTGTACCTCCTCCAGACAGTAACTATGTAATGTAGGCTACAAGCTAATGAGCATACTTTATGTTAGCTGTGAGAATGTCCCAGTCTGAGTCTCAGATATGTTTCTTCTCAAGCCAGCATAAATGGTCCTCGATTACAGTAAACAGCCGCTCTGTTAATGCTGAAAGCATTACAAAGCAATATAATCACAGGGAAAACTCACTTTTTTTATCATAAAAACTAACCTCTCCCATCAAATAAGTATCAATGAGATGTTTGATGATTAAAAGAGGTTTAATGTTAGTCAATAACCTTTTAATACCTATAATGAACTGAGCACAATAAAATAGTAAATATCTCTCTTCTAAGATTTTTCAGATACATATAATCTGTGCTTTAAATATTTAAAGAGTTACATTATTGCTTTATAGCATTGATATCATCTGGGATTACTCAAACCCCTTTAAAAACACAATGAATGCAGCCATTAGGAAAATATTCCCTCTGTATTATAGAGGCTTGCAATCACAGAACCATTTCAAAACTGAAAATTTACTATGATGTGCAGACCTTGAATGTAATATGCATATAAATTATTTTAATCTAAAACCATGGATTACCACTATGGGAAAAATCAATTCAACAAAACAGGAAAAAAAAAGAAACATCAGCTTGAAAAGTGAAAGATTTCATTCAACGAAGCCTTTTCCTCCAATGTCTTCAAACCCAACAGGACCCAACAAGTTCACAAAGGGCCATCACTAAGTCGGACACAAAGGGAGCGTTTGGCTGACAAAGCAACTTAGCAGATGGTCCACTTCATAGTACGCAAGCGGCCTAACTTTAAAGCTGTTTACCCACCTGACCATGTAGCGCCATGATTTGGCACCTATATAAGACGAACCTGGAAAATGATTTTCTAATCTGTTTAGTTATTTGGGGTAATTGGGTTGGGTACCAGTGCAGAAGTTACCCTTTGCACTGAAAGTCTCAGTTAGTCATCCATTCCCAGGTCCGTGGTATAATTACTCTCACTGCGCTGTGGCCACAGGGCCCGCAAGCAGGCCTGCTTTTTAAACTGTAAATTATGAGGGATTAGCATTTATGAATTTTAAATCGGGACGGTGGTAGGAGATGCTAAAGCTGCTTAGTGATCGCATAGGCAGCAGACAGGGATGCGACCGCAGCACGCCTGCCTGCACGGACAGCACGCCCACTCAGGCGTGCATCGGCCGCAAGCGGGCGCAGAGGCAGCGCGTGTCGGGACGTCCCGCGTGCAGTAGAGTACTGCACGGCTGCCTCCTGCGCTCAGCGGTGCCTCTGAGTGGGATGTCATGATGTGCAGAATATCTAATGGATGATTATGTTAATGTGCGAGCTGATCCATGCTAAATTATTCATAATGGAATCATGTGGCAGAAAGTCATCAATTAGACATAAATTAGCATTAAAAAGTTTTTTTTCCCCCGTGACTAGAAAGTACTTCAAAAATACAGCCCTGTTATTCAGAGTGATTCTCCTATATTTGGAGTAATATTCTTTATTCATGATTACTTAATTATTATTTCTTTTTATTAGACATGTAAGAGCATGATCTAATGTGTAAATAAACTAATAGACTCACATTATGTATTCATGTGACTGGAATATACTGGATATTCCTAGAACGTCCTAGAATGTTACCTTGCGATAGAAAGAGTACAATCTACTCATCTTGATTCATCAATCCCATTGGCTGTCATCAAGTGCTATGCAGTATTATCATGAGCTGATTAATCTGCATTAGACCATCTGTTAATCAGAAAATCAGGCCCTGAATCATCACAAAGAGTCAAGATAAATTTAAAGTCGTGGATCTTGTTACGATAAAATACACAGCAAACTTACTAGAAGCATGGCATGACATTCGGTCACAGTAACAGTCTTCAGTCATGAAAATGCTAATATTAATAGCATGAATGGTATTTGTAGTATTGTCATGGGCATTTCTCACTAGTATGGGTTTCAATTTTGAATTCATGCAGCAGTCATTTTGTAAAGAGGATAACAACATGTACATTAATAACATGTGGAATTATTTAATCATGTGATCAGTGGAAAAAGCAGGAAAAGTCGGGAAGTGAACTTTGCTTTCCTTAATTATAGATACAGTATGTCCAGTGCCTGCCTCACCACAGCAACAAAAGTTTGAGAAATTAAACAATGGTTTCTTCCTGCAGCCAGATGGGTAGATAGAACGGTATCATATTGATGGTCCTTTAGCAACAATTGTCATACCTCCATCATTATGATAGATGCCAAGCTGCCATGTTTACAAAATGTATTTATAAAATGACGGGGCTTCAAAATGTGCCTGGATGGCCCATATGTTACCTGACAAACTCCAGGCAAACTTTCAGCTTAATATCATTCCTGACAAACAACCATAGCAGCTCTCATCAGAGCCAGTGGCTTGTATGTTTCAAATCAGGCATTGAGATATATATCTACACACTGATCTGCCATAACATTAAAACCACTGGCCTAATATTGTGTAGGTCCCCCTCACGCTGCCAAAACAGCTCTGACCTGTCGAGGCATGGACTCCACAAGACCTCTAAAGGTGTCCTGTGGTATCAGGCACCAAGACGTTAGCAGCAGATCCTTTAAGCCCTGGAAGATAGTGTCAGGGTCAGCTCCTGTTGTCTCAGTCTTTTGTGTCCCTTCCCCGTTTGGCCAGCAGGTATTGCTGGCCATCCTGTCCCTCCTGTCAGTCTTTGTGTTTCCCCTGTTTCCTGTCAGCTGCATGGCTCAATGTGTTGAGTGGCTACTTACAAATCCCTTTGTCCCGTGTTTGAATCCTGCCTCTTCTGTTTTTGTACTTTGTTCCCTAGTGTTTCTTTTGTATGAGTTTTTCTAGTTCCCGTGTCTGGTGATTTTTGTATTCTGTTTTGGTTTCTTGTTTTGAGCCTTAGTTATGTTTTATTGTGTTTTGTTACTCCCAGTGTTAGATTCTGTGTTTCCTGTCTTCTTGGTTAGTTCTTAGTTTCCCTGTTTTAGTTCCTTTGAGTTAATTAGTTTCACCTGTAACCAGTTTTCCCAGTCTTTGTTAATTAATCTCACCTATCCTGTGTCACCTAACCCGCCCGGATCCATCACCGGTAGGGCCTCCACTGAACGGACTCCTTGGTCCAGAACATCCCACAGATGCTCTATCAGATTGATATCTGGGGGATTTGGAGGCCAAGTCAACAGCTTGAGTTCTGTTTCATGTTCCACAAAATCCATTCCTGAACAATTTTGCAGTGTGGCAGGGTGCATTATCCTGCTGAAAGAGGCCACTGCCATCAGGGAATACTGCTGTCATGAAGAGGTGTACTTAGCCTGCAACACTGTTTAAGGAGGTTTGTGTAAAAGCAACATCCACATGAATTCCAGGACCCAAGGTCTCCCAGAAGAACACCTGGCCATCCACATGATGTAATAGAAAATGTGAATCATCAGCCCAGGTGACCTTTATCCATTGCTCCATGGTTCAATTGTGATGCTCATGTGCCCATTGTAGGCAGTGGACAGGGGTCAGTATGGACACTCTGCCCAGTCTATGGCTATGCAGCCCCATATGTAGCAAGTTGTGATGCATTATGTGTTCTGACCCCATTCTATCACAGCCAGCATTATCTTCAGCAATTTGTGCTACAGTAGCTCTCCTGTGGGATCAGAACAGATGGACTTGCCTTCGTTTCCCACGGGCTTCAGTAAGCCTTGGGTGCCCATAGTGCCATCGCTGGTTCACCAGTTGGTTTTCCTTGGACCACTCTTAGTAGGTACTGACCACTGCATGCCAAGAACACCCCACGAGACCTGCTGTTTGGGAGATGCTCTAACCTAAACGTCTAGCCATCACAATTTGTTCCTTGTCAAAGTTGCTCAGATTCTTACGATTGCCCATTTTTCCTGCTTCCAACACGTCACCTTCATTACTGATTGTTCACTTGCCTTGGCAGGTGCCGTTTTAACGATATAATCAATGTGATTCACTTCATCTGTCAGTGGTTTTAATGTTATGGCTGATTGGTGTTTATCAGCAAATCAGTCCCTGAATCATCACTAACCGTCAAGTTTCATTTAAAGTTGCGGTGCTTATTTTGACAATATCCACAGCAAACTTACTACAAACATAGCATGACATAAATATATATGAGTGCCTAGTTTATTAGGCACAGCAGCTCACTAATGCAAACAGTCTGCTCCTCCAAACAACCAATCATGTGGCTGCAGCTGAATATGTACAGAGAAGCATACAGAGAAGAGGTTTACCGTGCAGCTAAGAATTAGAAGGGATATAGTTCATGATCAAAGTGATTTTAAACATGCTGGGGTTGTTGGTGCCAGATATTTTGGTTCTGCAGTGACTGGAATTTACTGCAAATTATGTGATAAACAAAAAATATCCAATCAGTGACAGTTCTATTGCCTGAAACATCTTGTTAATGGAAGGGGTCAGAGAAGAATGTCGAGACTCATTAAACTTAACATTGCAAAAATAGCAGCTCAGTGCAGAAGTGGTGTGCAGGCAGACTTCTCCAAATGCATAAACTGTCAACCCTTGAAGTGGTTCTGGAGACAAAAGAGGGTCCTGATACTACGAGGAGTACCTAATATCGTGTATTTCAAGTTACATCAACATTAGGAAACAGGAAACATTGCTTTATAATGAAAGAAGTGGTTGATGCATCTCTCCTTATATACAGCAAGCTAAATAGGATAAACAAGTAAACACCTGATAAGTCATTATGATCACTGACAACTCATTCCCTGTGAAAACCTTTTTTTGGGAGAGAAGCGGCTATAAATGAGACAAAATGTCAATTCATTTATTTGAAAATTCAAGACTGGAGATGTTCTGAATGCAATGTCCAAAATGTTTGAAAACCATATCTAATGCTCCTTGAATTTCTAACACTCATTTATAGTCAGTATTTCCAGGATAATAAATCAGGATGAAATGAATCAGTCTGTTTAATGGCAAGACATTTGCTTGTTATATTGTAAAATGTTATTAAAAAGAAATTCTGTGTGAGGTAGCGGTGTCTCATGTCGGCATCATAATCGTGAAAAGTGAGGTTTAACTACACTTCTGCAAGTAAAAGAAGAGAATTTGAAAGTTC
This sequence comes from Boulengeromyrus knoepffleri, assembly GCA_026770805.1. Lineage (NCBI taxonomy): Eukaryota > Metazoa > Chordata > Actinopteri > Osteoglossiformes > Mormyridae > Boulengeromyrus > Boulengeromyrus knoepffleri. The sequence continues at coordinate 23,793,857 of JABJVO010000008.1, read as the reverse complement.
TTGTGCAGAGGGTGAGCAAAATAAAGGAAACATATGAAAAAAACAATTTAACTTTGAAGTAACTGAATCACAATTACAAATGCAGCCATAGAGATCATGGGCTGAACAGCGAATGGCAATGTGTCAGATAAGAGGTCACATGATCATGACTTTGATATGTGAGCCTTCAAAGCAACATGACAAAGTTCCAAGGATACCAAAGAGTCAGGGGCTAAAATGCTGGTGCATTGGTCACAAAAACTGCAAAATTATTTAATGTGTCATGTGAGCCCCACATTTACAGCATGGCTACCATGTGGAAACTACTGGTATCCAAGCTAAGTGCACAGAAAGACATAACCTGGTGTAAGGAGCCTGGACTTCTGACTAATGGAAAAAGTAGTGGCTCATCTTGTACCTTTTTTCCTATATCTGAAAGGGCTTACATCTGGAGAAGTCCAAAGGAATCCTTCAGCCTCCAATCTCTGTTGCCATGGACAGCCATGTTGTGGGAGTGATTAAGGCTGATAATTGCTCTGCATGGTCATGTGATGTCCAAGGAAAATGGAGCCACATCACAGGACAGGAGCACCCTGAGCTGCTCTGTTCCTTCGTGATGTTCACAAAATCCAAGATGATAATCCCCACAACAAATTCTGTAGCGGTATTATCAACACCAGGATGGCATCCCCAATCAGCAGATCTAAACGCCATTGAACCTTTATGGGAAGTTGTATAGCACAGAATCCTTCATTGTTCAAAGAACCAGAGACTGTTCTTGATGCTTCAATATCCCACCACACACAATACAGGATTTGTGTGATTTAGTTCCAAGAAGAACTGAAGCAGTTCTGATGGAAAGGGGTGACATAATGCCTGATTAGATCCACATTATTAACATATTGTTAGGGGTTTCCATTATTTTGTCAATTCTCAGTATATTTATTTGGATGTTATTTTCTTTTTGAGCATGCAACTGGCTAGGAAGCTTATGCAATTAATAGTTTACACCTGCCTTTATCCAGTTTTGAAGGCTAAAATATTCTTTGACTTGGCATTGACGTGAAATATTATGTAATATAGCCTATATAAAGTGCATCGCAAAAAGGAGCTATAATAAAAAAGTTGAGAAAACCCATCTTTGATTTAGCCGTAGGCCAGCTCAGAGATAAAAACTCGCAACACTTGCTCCATGCAAAAAATGACTATCAGGAAGTTAACATCCTATCAAGCCTCTGGTGTGTAAATCGTCGCCCTCCTAAGGCCATTCTGCCATCCTGCCACACAGCCAAAACTGATTGATTTTCTTTCAATCCAGATTGCATGGATCTCTATGAGCATTTCCTCCACTGTGGTGGGCGGGGGAGGGGAGCTAGTCCCCCCCCTCGCGGGGTGTTGGGACCTTTGAGCCAAGCCAAGCCTCATCGCCATTGCTGTGTTCCTGTTCACCTCAAATTACTCTGAAAGCTTTTAAATTATTTATCAATGCTGTGGCTGATCATGGATCAATCGACGCCAATGCCTTTTAAAGAGAGGGAGAGCAGGCCCCCGCTGAGGCACTTCTGGACCCTTGGTACCCTTCAGACATCTTGATGCAAAAAAAACATTGCGAGTGTGGGAGGGTAAAACTGTAATTTCGATTGGGGGGGGGGGGGGCTCATAGCTAATTTCATGAGTATTGCTGGTCTGTATAGTGTTTCAGCATGGGGGTGGAGTGGCTTTCGTCAGTTGTCTTTAATCAGCATTTTTGCTGGACCGGTTTACCGTCATGAAGCCAGTGCAGAACGGCACAAGGGCTAATGATGATGACAGTGTATTATCTCACCTTTTGCTTGGCTCTCTGGACATCCTTTGCAGTTTGAGGTATTAGCTTAAGTGTGAAGTTCTGCATCATTTCCTGCTGATTGTCGGATGTAACACCCAAACATTTCACAGTTCCTGCTAGATTTTTAGCATATCCTGAAAATCTTGTGAGAAGCCTTTTGTGTGAACCAATTAAGTGCATAAGACATAGTGCAGTATAATTTTAACCTGTAAAGTCAGATTACTCGTAGTTCATTGACGCCAATGCAGTAAGACATAAAAACACATGGCGATGAATGGGCAGAATGAAATCGCTTTGGCCACTGCCAATACCTGCCATTATTTATCCAAAGACATTGAATTAATATTCAAACTTTAGTGTGAAGGACGCGCTACTATAGACAGAACAGTGCAAAGACATTTCCCTTCCATCTTCCCTGGTGGTGGTCATGGTGCTGGTGGAATTGAATTATGGGGTGTTCACGATTTGTCTGGAGGTATTGAGCACCTCAAAATAAATTCCCACCTATTCAAATTCAAATCAGACTAAGGTACTGAGGATAATCCTTTTTAAGACAGTATGAACTCGAATTGAAAGCCCAAATGCATTGAATTGAAATAAATAAATCGTTCGGCATAGTACACAGACAGATAGGCCGGGGCAGGAATATGCCAGGCCTGTTTTTGAAGGCTCGCACACACGGGCCCATGAAACGTGTCTGACTAATTTCATACAGGCATAAACAGGCCCATCCATATTCATCAGGAGTCAGAAGCAGTCGACCAGTCATCATGTCACGCAGAGTCTTAGCCGAGCAGCAGCTGGGCGTTTAGCTCGGGTGAAAAAAATCTCCCTGATTTCATTTTGAGTTCTTCACTCTATATAAATGTCTGTCCTTAAAAAAAAGGCTTTGGTTACATGAAGACTTCAGTGTCATTAATCCCTTAGAAATGGCTTAGATCTGAGTGAGCGTCAGGGCTTAAGCCCAGTGGAAGGACGAGATCTGGTGAGAGGATGAACCGTGGGGGGCCCTTGCGAGGCAGCGCCCGCCCCCCCCCCCGCCCCGCCTGGCGTCCGGTGGTGGGTGGGTAGGCGTGGGCGGGCGCGGCGGAAGTGGGAGGTCCTAACG
>JABJVO010000008.1:23775225-23790935 GCA_026770805.1 Boulengeromyrus knoepffleri | reverse complement strand
CTTGGATCTGGGGGGGGGGCGGGGCCTAAGCCCAGGGGGAGGGCGGGATCTGGTGGGGGGGTGAACCGGGGGGGGCCCGTGGGGGGCAGCCCCCCCCCCCCCCCCCCGCCGCTCCATGGCTCTGTAGTGTGGAATGATGGAACTGGCTGCAGGTGCAAGGTGGAGATGGCCAGCTGCGTCACTGTTGGATACAGCTGCATGCTCTCATACTGCTGTAAGCATCGCATAGATAAATGTAGATTATTGATTTGAATTCATGCTATTGGTCTTAACATACACACCCTTGTGCAAATTAATTGAAACAATTTGTCACACAGGCGTGCATGCAGTGGCCTGGGACCTGCTGGTTTGCACAGCAAACAGGGCAGAGAGCACGCTGAGTGGATAGACAGAGGAGGCACTGTGCCCACAGACTGGCAGGCCTGCTCGGGTGGGGTTAGAGCTGAGTGGATGGACAGAGGAGGCATTGCGCCCACAGACTGGCAGGCCTGCTCGGGTGGGGTTAGAGCTGAGTGGATGGACAGAGGAGGCACTGTGCCCACAGACTGGCAGGCCTGCTCGGGTGGGGTTAGAGCTGAGTGGTATGACTGTGGTTCAGCCATCCATGTATGTCCATGAATGCTCTGGGGGTCGGGCGGCTCCCCATGTCGTCGTGGGGTTTCCGCTGGGTTCTCTGGTTTCCCCCCACAGTCCAAAAACACGCTAAGCTTAATTGGAGCTGCTAAGTTCCCCACATGCATGAATTATGTCTGTGCTCTGTGATGGATTGGCACCCTATCGCTGTGCTATTCCCGTACAATTTTTATCAGTCCACTAGATCCTAAAACCAAATGCAAGGCGATAAGTATGCATTAGTATGACTGTGCTGTCCATCTTAACTGTGGATAGTCTGTCCGCATACCGACGCAACTACTTCTTTAAATTAATTTGATGTGGCAAATAAAGAGATGTGATCTGATTTGACATGCGGCTGTGTGTGGCGTGTCTTCCTCCGAGCCCCTGTCCGCAGAGAGCCCAGCATACCTATCTTGAAGCGGGTTGTGGCTGCCGGACCCTCGGTGCCTTCGTACAGAGGGAGGATGGTGACGATGTACTCGGTGTCGGGCTGCAGGCCAGACAGGGTGTGGGACTCACTGTCCCCCGGCACCTCCAGGCTCTCCACTCTGTTACCTGAACCCCGATGCAGGAGGGAAATGAGGAGGGAGAAAACAGCAGGAGGAGGAGGATAGCAAGGGTTTGGCCCCTTTTCCAGACTTCCCATCCCCCTCTAGCACCACCTGTGGGTTGTGGTAGGGATGGCACTCACCTGTGAACGGCCCCCAGACCAGGCGGTAGGCCCTGGCTCCGCCCACTCCTCTCCAGTCGACCTGAACACTGTGTTCAGACACGCTCTTCACTGTGAGGTGCTGCACAGCTTCCAGGCGCACTGGGGAACAGACAGACGGCCCAGTCAGCGGCCCGCAAACCATCACCGGTCATCGGAAAGTCGTCACGGGAGGCACTGGGCAGCAGAGAAGTGCTGCTGACACTGAAACAGTGGGATGTGACCTCCTTTACAGAGAAACATTTCTTTAGTAAATAGATGAAAGGTTAAAGGTTCATGGTTCATTGCTATTCATTGGTGAATGACAGCCCTCCTGGCTTTCTTGTTGAAGAAATGGCAGTGAAGTACATCATTCAACATCAATCTGAAGCTGAGAACCAGTCACACACTGGCTGGGTATTTTCTCTCCCCTCTGCGCTGTTTGACTTCTCTGGGTTCAACAATGACCAGATCCGGCAGCGGTAAGGGGCGCGGAGGGCCAGTACTCACAGGTCCGAGAGGTGAGGGTGGCAGGGGCACCAGAATTGCGGGGCAAGAGCGGGTACAGGTTGAGGACGTACTCCGTGTCGGGCTGCAGGCCCTCCAGGGTCACCGAGGTGGAGTCTGCGGACAGGGACTGCTCCACCAAGCGGGACGCCTGCAGTCCTGCAGGTAGGGCGACAAGGGCGGAGGCTGGGATATACTGTAGGATGACATCAGGCAGATAGGAGGCACTGGAGAGGTGGGAACCGGGAAGCACACGCAAAGGCGATGTGAAGAGGAGGCGCAGTGCAGAGTGCGCGCTGGACTCCTGTCTCCTGTTTAATGTCTGAGCACATGAATGGCGCTATAATGATTATTTCCCACGATGTGATGTGTCCACGGTCAAAAGACAGAGAACAGGAGACGAGGAAGTGTTTTCACCCGAGCAGACAGGAACACACCTGGAATCAGAACAAGCACACAGACACACACAGACACACAGACACACACACACTGCCACCATTACAGCAATTAAAACTCATTAAATTTCTGCCTGCCTCTCTCTCTCTGTCCCTGTTTTTGTTTCTGCCAGCTTTTCATTTCCTGCCTTCCTCTTTCTGTCACTCCTGTCACTGCATTCCCAGTTCAGGTAATTCCATTAAACATGAGTCACTTTATTTGCAATGGAGAAAACTGCATGTCAGGAGGTCTGTGTCTGACTGTATATCTATGCGTGCCTGGCAGCTCCTGTATGTGTGTGTGTCAGACACCACCTTAGCCCCGGGCAGCAGGAAAAACAGGGCAGGTGGGGCTGGGGGGGGGTGGTGTTAGCAGGGTCTGGGGGGGTATGAGATTAGCAGGGTCTAGGGGGTGTGGCATTAGTTGGGTCTGGGGGGGTGTGGCATTAGTTAGGTCTGGGGGAATGTTAGAGAGCCAGGAGTGTCTCTGAAAGACTGAAGGAGTTACCTTAATGACACACAGACTGCGTTTGCACCATTTTTACTTAGACAGGGACAAGGAAACTGATATTTGCCTGGAAATGTCACATCTCAGATGGGAGGCAGGGAAACCACAGGCAGCTTTATTTTAGTGCTTTATTTGAGAAGTTACATCTATCACAGTTAATCTGAAACAGCCCAAGGCTGGAGCAACACCCAGGGTGGGATGCCAAAGCACTGCTGGGCATACGACTAAACACACACACACACACACACACACACACACGGAATGAGCAATTGAGGGAAATCTGCAGAACACAGGAAGACCACGCAAACCGCACACACAAGTGAGATCCAAAGCCCCCAACTCCAGAGGTGTGAGGCGTCACCAGCTGAGGCACATGACACCCCTTCCCTCAATGCCCCGCTCTCTAAGCTGGGGTCTTCACCCTCTCCCCACTTTTCCCTCCATCTCTCTCCCTGTCCCTGCATGCTCTCCAGCTGCCCACCCTGCCAGCAGTCATTATTTAATAGCTGCTTTACAGTTCGCTGGCACTCTAGCAGATCCAGGCATCCCAGTTGGAACGGGCTGTTCGCCATCTAGCCCTTTATAATCCTTTCCTAACTGTGTGAAGCTGAAAGTTTAAAAATAGTCCCGTACAATCAAACCTCTCCTGGCACAAAATGGATTAACCTTTTTTTCAGCTCATTCATTTTTGCGCAATGAACGTTAACGCCCAACTAGCACAGCAGTGGAGTCCAGGCCGCTTGTGTAAAGGGGGGGGGGGGGGTGGCTCCTTGCCCTCAAAAACACAACTAACCAGCAAATACCAGGAAACAGTCCCCCACACATAGCATCTTTTCACCCATCATGGCCTGGGGTAATATTTCTGTGTCATGTTCCCGCAATGTATTAGAGAGACAGCAGCGTGGTTTAATTTAAGGGCTGGTGGAGTGGACGGCCTTGCTGACCTATGGGCCCGTAGGTGATCCTGTAGCCCTGGACGCGGGAGGAGGGGGCATCCCAGGTGACGGACAGGGAGAAGAATCCTGCCTGGACCTCACGCAGGTTTGACACACTGGGAAGAGGCTCTGGGAAGTGGGGAGACGAAGGGAGTGTGAGAGTGACAGGCCAGTACTAGAGGTGCAATGATTAATCGACTTAGTCGACTAAAATTGACAACCAATTTAGTTGCCAGCTAATTTCGATTAGTCGATTAGTTGGTGACATCATTACATGTGTTTCTCGAAATGTTTTGATAAACCGCTCATTAGAGAGAAGTAACCAAAAGCAAAAACCTCCAAACTGTGGGAGCATTTCACATTAAACTCCGAAAAAAAGGTTGTCAGTTGCTCAGTTTGTAAAGCTGACCTTAGCTGCCATGGGAGCTCTTCTGTTATGAGCTGTAACATTTTCTATTTTGAAATGCATATTCTCTTGAATTGTTAATCGAGTTGGATAATGCCGACCTGACACCTAACGACATTTCAAACGATTTCAATGTTGCAGAAAAATATCCATTGTTGGACAAAACCATGAGAGTTTTGCTGGGGTTGTAGTGTGCTCCCGTTATCTCAATTGCTAGGTGTAAGGTAGTCATGTTGACTCCTCGATTTCAATACTGAACAGTGATTATAAGAATTAGTTGCCACAGAGTGCAGACAGACAACAGAATGCACAAAGTACAGAATCCTTACCGTTAAAATTTAAATCTAGAAGGATTGTTTGACTTATTTGTTTTACGGAAAACTGATGTGGTTTTGGTGTATTTAATTGCTGCTACATTGTTTATCCTTGGTTTTAAATTTTAATGGGACAAATGGATATTGGATTTTTTATTTCTCTTTTGTATTAACAGCCCTAGATCTCCCTTCCAGTTCCCAGCGCTCCTGTACCAGGTATTCGGTGTTCCTGATTGGCTGGGAGCTGGGAGGGAATAGAAATGTGGCCTGTCTGGGGGGCCCAAGTACTTGGCTGACAAAAAACTGCACTAACAGACTTTTTTGTTCTCAGTTAGTGACATGTTTAGGAACAAAAGGACGATTTAAATCTGAAACCTATTTGGCAAATGGGTCTAAAAACAAAAGCCTGACAACGATTGAAAGAGCCACTTAATTACTGGAAAGATCTACATTTTAAGATGTTAAATAAAAACAAATATTTCAAATTACAGTATTTTTAACCTCTGAGCCATCTGGCAATTCTTTAGAATGAAATGAACCAAGTAACAAAGATTCTTGCCGTTTGCCCTCCATCAACATCCCCGTGAGACACTAACTGAGTGCTTATATTGTAGCTGTGAATTCTGGGATTCTGTATAATGGCACGACCAAAAGCTCTCGGGTTGTTTAAACCAGGAAGGAACATTATAAGTTTCAATTAAAACTATTTACTCATATTATTCGCTTTCCCACTGCGGTTTCAAAATTAATGTATGAAATAACCCAATCAAAGAAATATTAACACATTACGACTTCAAAAGTGACACTAACACATTCACTTTGACAGCCCTAACCATAATGAATCAAAATAACCCCCCACCCCGTGTCTTCTTTATAACCCTCATTTTCGCCCCCCTTCCAGGCACCACTCACTGGTTGTGGCCTTGCCAGAAACTGACTCCCCAATACTGTTGGGGTACTGGGCGATCACCATCACCAGGTACTCGCTGCCTGACTTCAGGTTGCGTGCGATGTAACTCCTGTGCTCCGCCCCCACCGTTTCCTGTCAGTCAAGGTGCACTTGTATTAAACTGTAGATTTAAATGTTTATAAATATAGCAAAACTGACAAATATATTTTCCTGCTGTTTAAAACACCAATAACATCCTGCAATGTAATTAACATGTCATTTTGATTGGTTAAAAAAGGCGGGGCTTACCTGCTGCCGCTCAGCAGTGATTGGGTTCCCTAATCCAGAGAGGGGCGTGTACTGCACAATGTAACCACTCACAGGGCCTCCTGCTGGAGTCCAGCGGACTCTCAGCGAATCAGAGGTCTCATCTGAGAAATGTAGGTTAGAGGGACCGGAGAACACTTTGGACAAAGACAGAAGGAAAGAGACAGAGACGGGAGTAGGTATGAGAGCGACAACCTTATTTTATAGAATTCATCACATCTGTGAGCATGATGAGAGGTACCATCGTTGGTGTAGACTCCTCCCGAGCTTTCACAGACGCGAGGAGTCACCAGGGGCAGCAACGTGCCCAGAATCCTGAAATCCCCCACGAAGAAGGAGAAGTTACTCTCGGGCTTGGAGGCCACCACGTTCAGCTCCGCCTGGTCTGCGTTTTTTATACCTGAGAGGAAAAGGACGCGGGAACGGTCGTCATGGAGACACACAAACACACTCCTGTAAGTCTGCACATGCTACGAGACGCTGCCTAAAAGCCCTGTGAGACAGGGGCGGGTTTTAACATTCTGCTGGTCGGACTCCTATTGCCGCTATACTCTTCTATTAGCCTGATGGCCTTCTGCGTTCACGGAATGTTCTTAATGTTCCACTTCTGGTCATTTAATTAGGTTCTTCTATTGTTTGGAGGATGTTGTGTAGTTCCTTCTCCTATGCTGCTTACCTTTGTACCTGGGCATTCACTGGAAGATCAGCTTAGCTGCACTAATGCCTAGTCGACTCCTCGACAACATGTACGCTTATAATGTCCTACGTGCCTCACTTGTACGTCGCTTTGGATCAGGGTTCGGCCATGGAGTTGGAATATAAATCTCCCTGAAATTTAAATTCAACTCCAATTCTGTTCCCTGTAGTTTTTTTTTTTCCAATCCCAACTCCAGTTCCATTTCCTGATTTGGATTGTAATTGATCAATGCATTCCGGAATGGCCCCCACCCTGCTTTGGATAAAAGCGTCTGCTAAATAAAAATGGCTGTGGACAAGTCCCACCCCTTTGGTGTCAGAGGGGACACTGGGGCAGGAACTCACCCACGGCGAACATCTTGACCCCCAGGTTACGAAGCTTCTGCGCAGGCTCCCTCACGCTGTCCTGGGACTTCCCATCAGTGATCAAGATGGTGACCTAAAAAAATGGGGAATGGGGGTTGAGCCCTCAGGTGGCCCCGTGCCAAAGCCCCAGCCGCTGAGGCGACCCCCGGAGCGGCCCCTGATACCCGCCCCCCCCCCACCTTAGGGATGTTGCGCACGGTGGGCGGACTGAAGAAGTTGTCAGCGACGAACTTGAGGCCGGAACCGGTGCGGGTGTTGCCACCCTTGTAGTTGAGGTTCTCCACGGCGCTGATCAGCTCGGAGCCGTTGGTGTAAGTGTCAAAGGTGAACTCCACTCTGGGGGGGGGGGGGTCACATGGCGGACAGTGACACAAAGAGTCAATTAACTTCACAGGACAAGAGCATCCCATTCTATTAATTTTTATATAGTGCCTTTCCTGACAGGCCCAAAGCACTCAACACAAAATCAATCAATACTGTTTCATAAAGTGTCTACATCCGGAAAAAGGGCTGACATAGAGACATGCACACAAACAGACAAAAAACAAGCACATGTATACATAACACAGAGATGCACGCACACTAACACAAGGGTCCCGACCTAGACGTGTCACTGTACTGCACGGTGCCGAATCGCACGGCACTGGGCCCCACGGCCTCGACGAAGGCCCTGACGATGCCCGCCATGAAGCTCCTGATCTGTGCAAAGTTGGACCGGCCGATGCTGGAGGAGCCATCCAGCAGGAAGACGATGTCAGCCGCAAGGACGTTCTTACAGCGGCCTGGAGATGGGGGGCGGGGGAGGCGGGTACAGGGGAAAGGGAGCAAAGGAGGAGGTAAACAGAAACACGAAATGGGGGGGGGGGGGGAGCAAAGGGGATTAAGCCAGCGGGGGGGGAGGGATTTTAGGGAAAGTGGGACAGGCAGATACCGCAAAAAGAAGAAACAGGGAGAGCAAAGAAGAAATTAAATCCGAAGAGGCACAGTGTGTTTTTTAATCAGAGTGATTTGGGCGAATCAGGTGATAATTTCATTCGATGGAAGACCTACTGCAGTCTCGTGCGAGACAAAACCAACAGTGTGAATAAGAACATTCTTCACACAAACTGCCTTCTGGACCGAAGTTAGCAGTTAGCGACCGGCAGCGCCTGCAGGCACAGGGCCTTCCCACGAGCTACCTGCCACCAGGGATACCTTGAGCAGAAGCCTGGGGGAGGAATGGCGACAACGCAGCCAGCAGGACCAGCCAGCTCCTCATCTTCTCGTCCGGACAGCACAGAGGGACACAGCAGGAACGCCGTTTAGCACCCAGAGCACTCACAGGCCGCAGAGACGCATCCGATTATGTGCCGTCCTGAAAACACACGGCGGTCCGATTTATGTCGCACAGAATGCACAAGGAGGAACGTAAAGAAAACTTTATCAGGTTACTGAACGGACAAACAGACAGATACACCGATAACCGTCCAAATCCCTTATCTGCCTCCATAACCTGGACAAAAAGTTATAATAGAGAGCAAAGTGTGTCAGAACCAACAGCATTTAAACAGCATTTAAATAGCATTTAACCTTCAGCTGACATTAAGAAGGCAAAGCTAACAAGGAGGAGCAGCTGGAGTTTAAAATGGCATCACAGTGAGTTTCGAAAGCAGTTCACTGCGGTTTACAGTTTACAGTTTACAGTTTCATCTTCATGTTGACAACTTCGCTGTTGACAATTCTGTTTATCCTGGTCAGGTGTAAGATAGAACCAGACCTCACCGTGAACTGGAAAGTTACACACAGTGAAAACCATAAATTCCGTCCATCCATCCAGACTGGGTCACAGTAAACCTGGCACCATCCCCTGGTGGCATAGCACATGGCTTAGAAATCTCCCCTGGCGTGTTGGAATGGCACGGCCCCACCCCGACACACAAGCACACCACTCTTCACAGCACGGAGCCTTCAGGCTGCATCCAAAACAGGGGCGGGGCAAAGACCTGCCGAAATGATTATTAGGGACGAATGTGCATGTCTTTCTGTGTCGGGACTGGTTAAAAAAACATGGTGTTAAAACTGATTCAGTCAGACCACTGAGGATGTAAGGGGGGGGGGGTGCAGTGTTTAGCACTGTTGCTTCACTCCTCTGGGACTAGGGTTCAAGTTTCCGTCAGGGTTCCATGTGTGCAGAGTTTGCTTGTTCTCCATGTGTCACCATGGGGTTTCCTCCAGGGACTCTAGTCCCCCCCCATAGTCCAAAAACATGCTGAGGTTAATTGGAATTACCAAATTGTCTGTGTGTGTGAATGATGTATGAATGTACCCTGTGATGGGTTGGTACCCCATCCTGGGTTATTCCCTGCCTTGTGCCCATAGGCTCCAAACCCCCTGCGATCCTCAATCGGATAAGCAGTTACAGAGGATGGATGAAATCTGGGACATATTCATAGCATGTTGGTTCTTTCAGAATGACACAGTTCCTGATCTCTGATATGTTTTACTTCAGTCATGCAGCATTTGATACCCCGTAACAGTAGACAGCTTAATTTATCCCAAAAAAAAATGGTCTGTAGAGAACCGCAGACAATGCACACAGATACACAAACTCGAAAAAGTACGAAGGTAAATTTCAGGAAGATAATTCTGCCTGGAATGATATGTTTAATATAAAAAGGCACTTGTGTACTATACAGCCACTAAGTGTCCTAACGGTGAACATCTAATTGCAACGGGATTATGAAGAATCCACAACGGAGAGTCACAGGTAGGCTTCGGCGCTATCTAATTTGTCATGCTTGTGTATGTTATTTTGATGGTATTTTCAAGAGCAGCAGTATTCTGGTGTTTTGAAATATTGGACTTCGGATTTGGTGAATGAGGCGGCTCCCCATGAAACATTTTTGCCTAAGAGCAATACCGCGATATGCCCAAAATACCGCGGTATTCTGTAAAACCGCCCGAACCTAGTCGCGGCCATCAATTGTAGGAAAGTGGGTGAATAAAAACTCAGCAATTCATTACTGAGGTCAAGAAAGTAAAGTTGATAGGAAATTTTATTTCTTAAAACACTGTTCCTACACAGCTGCAACTCGAACAAAGTGCATGAGCATGAGGCCCCCTGCTGGTGACTGACAGGAACAGCGTTGGGTGGCTCAGTGCAGTCAGGGCTGCATAGAAACACCCGGAATTATTTCAGCAGACACACAGAATGGACAGCTAGCAGGCTGCGAGGAGACGTTTGCTGAATCTGACAAAAATGTGCTTTGCATTAATATCGCACATCCTACCTTTAATGTAGTGCAGGAAAGAGGCACAAGTCATTCCTGCTGTAACTAGGCTTCTAAAAAATGAGACGATCCACTTCAAAATGTCTAATTCCAGCTGTGACCTGATTAAACAGTGCAAATAAACAGGTGCTGACTCAGAGGGGGGACTCCCACACAGCGGAGCACACCTGGACCGGATCATAATGGACGCATTTCCTCATGTCTGGACAGATGAGCATTTACCCGGCAGGGATGAGAACCAGGACTGTGGTACAGACTGTTCCGGCAGGAAGCCTTGTGTGGGTGGCATCCCCGATCCCCAGTCCGCTCACAGAATTCAGGTCAAACTAGTAAGTGAATGGGGGGTGGGGGCAGATCCCAACCTTTCCATATTAAAGGACCAGTTTACGTCGTACAAAAACAGTCACAGACCAGTGAGCTGCTGGGCGATTGCTTGGCAACTTCGTAACTTTTAACTGCTTCCATTTTTTGTTCATAGGCGAGCAGGATGTGCAAACAAGCGAAAAGAAAATATACAGATTATTCTTAGAAATTAACCAACCGATCTGCAAAAACCCCAAAAACGGACCGGTACCAGTCTGAAGACCGGCTATTTGGAGCTCATGCTCCGGCGGATTTCTTCCCTGAAGACCCTTTTCGGGTTTACAGGCTCATTGTGGATCAAATTCCTTTTATTTTAAAGAAAGGTTTATAAAAATAATTATAAAAGTGTTCATCAGAAAACAAAATACCTTGGATCAATACCAGTATCATCCATCCATCCATCTTCTAACCACAGAACAGAGGAGGTAGCTTTTCCAAGGAAACATGGACAATTTTAAGGTACCAATTTGTCTCAGCCACATCTTTTTGAACTGCAATAGGTCAGGAGAGGTTTCCTCGAGGAAAACAGTGCAATATATGGGGAACATGCCAGCTCCACCGACATGGAGTAGAGGCAGAATTTGAACCCAAACCAATGAGACAGAAAGCAACACTGTACTGTTCAATAGGCTGGTTTAGGCCTAGTACTTGAAAGATTAAGAGCAATCTATCATACATCTATGGTAATCCTCAAATAGTTTGTCATGTACTTTATCCTGGATATGTCATTAATATGTGCCTGAAGGGTTTTTAAAGAACCATTACACTTGTCAAGGTTCCTTAATGAAGCCTTTTGACCTTAAGGTATGATTCTGTCATAAGCAGTCAAAAAAAGCAAACCTTTATTTAATGAAAGGCTGGATTTTTCTCATTTTTTCAATATAAGAAATGAGAAGCTACTTCACCAAAAGATTTTCTGGCCCTTTTTACAAATCATTACAAGGGGTGGTAATAATTGTGGGGGGGGCATTGTACCTACATACTGCCACTCAGCAAAAAAAGACACACTGAGCCAAGGAAGAAGAAAAAAAACTTTCAATCACGCAGAACCCGTCCCAGAGCAAAACATCCCGATGTGTATCATACAACCACACGTATGGGACCACATGACATTTTAACTCGCACACGCTCAGTAAATGTTTGCATTTGTGACCTGTCCGCAGCCCTGGGGGCTATATTTTGCCAATTGTGATCAATCAGTTGGCCATCAATATAATAAAGCAATAAAGAATTATCCATTAATCATCTAGCAATAGGCCTGAAAACACACTGCGATTGGCTGATCGATCATGACTGACGATCATGGCGCTGAAATGGGTCATTTTAATGCTCCTTTTGATCAAAGGCTAACCCAGAATGATCCCTGTATTTCAGTTGATAGATAGATAGATAGATAGATAGATAGATAGATAGATAGATAGATAGATAGATAGATTTCAAGTGGACAAAATGCACATAAATATGGAAATTGCATATGTGGGGTTTTACTTCAGAATGTTTTGAGATCAGTGCTGCGAGTTCAGAAGTGTGATGGATTTGGGTAAAAACTGTTCCTCAGCTGGGTTATTTTCCTTAGTATTTTCATTTTTATCATTTGTATATATATTTGACTGTATCTGTGTACATTGTCTGCAGTTCTCTACAGACCATTTTTTGGGCTAAATTAAGCTGTCTACTGTTACGGGGTATCAATCAGATCTAACATTGTATTTCGATCCCTTTCTTAAGGCTCTAACAGCAGCTCTGCAACCAGGATCTCACTCCAACTTTCAAGTGTCAAGAACTTTCAAGTGAAGTTCCTTATTCACCAAATATGTTTGTCTCCTTATATCTGTATATCTGCAGTCAGGCAGCAGCTCTGCTCCTTATGACAGCTCACACATCCCTCTGTCCCTCACCATCCCATGATCCCTTAACAGCTCCTTCCAGTTGGTAGGTGACCCTCCTCGCACAGCCCATGTTTGAATGAGGACATGCAGGTCCTTATTAACGTGAATATCAGCTAGCTGATGCCTCATCCCAGCTGTATACACACATCACAAGACCCTGGATCACTATTATACACACATAAATAAGCAAATATATTTGCTTTAATCTAATTTAATCTACTTTTTAAAAACGTAGTGTACCAGAGGTGGAGATTTCAAGTCCAGAGAGTTCAAAATCCAGACCAAGATTTTGTTTCAACCAACCAGTTGAGTAAATTTTTGGTCTGGATTTGTACTCTCTGGACCTGAAATCTCCACCTCTGTAAAGTACATAAAAATATAAATATTTTAAGGATTTTTGTAACCATTTTTCGAATTAAAAATGAATGATTTTTAAAAATAAACGCAATTATTTGATTTTTATTGTTTCTTCGCGATTAACTGCTGGTAAAAAAAATGTTTTAAAATATTTTCCGGTCGATTTATTATGCAATCCCACTCGGGGTACAAGTGGTTGGCGGATGGATGAAAAGTCACTCATAAAAACGCAAGCCTGCAACTTTTAAAGGGGTTTCTCTGAACTCCATACCTTCTGATCGCCATAGTAGAAGGGGCACGACACAAAGGGCCACATCCCTGCTGGATTTAGCAGCCCAAAGCTAGCAGGCCGGGGGGCATTTGATCCACAGTCTGAGACACGGGAGATATGAGCAAGGCAGCACGGGCGTGACCTATCCCCCCGATCAGGAGCATGGGGGAGGGGCTGCAGAGGAAGGGGCCAAAGAGAATTAAACAAATCAGATGTACATTCTTTCCCTAAATAATACCAGAGACGCACCATCACTGCACAACACAAAAAAGGAAGAGCGTCGCTCCTGGGCCAGATCCAGCACCAAAGCAGCCTGATGCACCCTGCTGTGTCACATCGGGGTGGACTGGGAGCGCAACCATCAAAGTGAGGAGGGGAGAGGCACATCCTTACAGAGAGCGGGGGCGAGTGCAGGGGACAGATGGGGCGCAGAGTGTGGGGGCTGCAAGGATAGGAGCATCGGAGGAACACAGCAAAGGAACAGGGAAAGTCCCCGAACAGAGAGGCAGGGCAGACACGCCGCCGTGAATTATGGGCTGGCGATGGGCCGCCCAGTGCACTGAGAGCCCCCGTCCACCTCGCCACCCGTTTTCGTGGGACCTGAGCAGCCAGTAAGGTGAGCAGTAATCGCCTGGCTGCGTCTGCTGCGAGTTCAGCGGGATCTGCCCTGAGCAGGTCACCTGACACGTTAATGTGCCTGTAATTAATCCCTGCTCATGTCCCCTGCCTCGGCAACGACAAGCCCCCTGGAGACGGAGACACAAAGAGAGGGCCAGCACACAGACACTCCTCGCCAGTCTAAACCTTCCCCTACAATCACTATTTACTTCTTTTTAATTTATAACCTTTGAACTTGAGCACAGACCCTGCTTCTTCCTAAGAACCCCAACCACATCTTTGACTGTAGAAATGATTACATGAAGGAGAGTCACACAGACGATCCACGGTTTTGTTCTCTATAGTCATTAACAGCAGGGTGTTCTCCCTGCCAAGTACGAGTTTCGTCTGTTTCCATGACGATGCTACCGCCAGTGACACCCTCCCTCGCGGTGCAGAATGGGCCCACAGCCGGACACCAGGTGAAAAGTCCAGAGAAGCAGCCAGTTAAGCTTTGAGGGTTAACTGGAGTGAGTCATTTAACTTACTAAGCTATTTTTAATCCCTTAGACTTTATTCACTGCTACACTGCCATGACATTCAATACCAAATACAGATGGTGTGCATAAAACATAACAGGCCATGTTTGAAAACCCACATCCCAAGAATACAAAACAAAAAAAAAAACTTTCAAGTAAATGTCAAGTAGTACAAGCCGGCAATCTATTAAACGGAAAAACGTTGGCCGTCGCTGCAGCAGAGGTCGCCCGTATGCAGCGGAGACGAGGCTATGTCTGATTGCCGGCATTTCCAGCCCACCTTCCATGGCAGCTGAGTTCTGCGTGGCTGCTGAGGATATAACAGATGGCAATAATGAGCAGGCGCTCCTTGTCAGGGCTGATTACAGGAGCTGCAGGATGACGGCACGGGACCAGCCCTGCAGGAGCGTAATGTAGATGTGTGCTGCACAGGAAATGCAGCTGGTATCTGTCAGAGGAGTGAGGAAGCCGTCACGCACATTCCTCAATCATCTAAAATACATAGGAGGATAAATCAGCATACATTTCCCATATGCCTGTCTATTTCCTTGCAATCTTTTTGTGTAATCATTATAAATTCCATCCATCCATCCATTTTCTGTACCCGCTTGTCCTGTACAGGGTTGTAGGCGTTGAACTTAAAGAAACAGATTCTTTTTAGCCAGATTAAATAGCCATTCGCAAAATAAAAGTATAAAAAAAAAAAAATCAAAATGCTGGTATTACATGGTGCTAAATCAGGGCAAATAGTTTTGTTAGATTCAAAAAATAATTGAAACAGTTTCAGTTCATTTTTTCTAATTAACAAAACTATTGGCCCTGATTTAGCACCATAGTACTGTACCGTTTCAGTACCGTTTGACCATCTAACGCTGCTCCACACACATAGGGCTGGACCAGAGACTCAAACCCTGGTCCCAGAGCTGTGAGCCAAAAGCACTAACCACTGCACCACCATGCCAGCCTGTCGCAGCTTTTATACTATTACCAGCTCTGCCAGGACTAAGGTGGTTCTGCATTTTTTTCATATCAGCGGTGGGGAAGTTAAAAAGCAGGTACCCAGGGGAGACCCTGACTGGTTTGAACTTTTTCCTTTAATGTGACACAACACCAGTCTGGTGGGTCATAATCAGGGTTGAGATTCAGATCTAGACCGTAATGGGAATTATGCACTGATGCATAAATTAAACGCTGCTGCAGACTCTGCCCCCTAGTGGTTACTTGTACACCTTACACCTTTTTTTGTGACAGCTGGATATTGCACTTACTGCACACTCATTCTCAATTCCAGAATTTCCCCCAGGGACTGATAAAGTCAATCCTCTATAACCCTTTAATATCTGCACTACCTGACATCTAATAATGTGACTTAAGAGTAAAGAAATTGCCAAAGGAGACCAAGGGAATTGTAAAGATCTGTATCTGGTTATCAAGATCACCATTCCTATTTAACGGCTAATTATTTCCTGCTCTATCCTTCTGATAGGTCCTACTTAAGGATCTCCACTTTTGTTTTTTGATAGTTAGTTAGGGGCAGGTAAAACGGTACCTTATGTCTATTTTCATGCTCTTGAGAGCGGGCTGATCCGGGCGGCAGCTGCAGTGCAGGGACCCAGAAGCAGTTCAGCGCTACGTGAGCAGCAGGCAGCGAGCAGGCATGCCCGTCCCAACATGCCCATGTCAGGGAGCTGCAGGTTGCCCCCCTCCCCCTGACAGATTCCTCGGTGTGAAGATGCATCT
>JABJVO010000008.1:23684856-23726669 GCA_026770805.1 Boulengeromyrus knoepffleri | reverse complement strand
TTTTTCACTGGAACCCCCTGTAGTTAGTGAAGTCTTTTGCTGGCTGGGATCCCCTGTAGTCACTGAAGGATTTTTTTTCACTGGAACCCCCTGTAGCCAGTGAAGTCTTTTGCTGGCTGGGATCCCCTGTAGTCACTGAAGTATTTTTTCACTGGAACCCCCTGTAGTTAGTGAAGTCTTTTGCTGGCTGGGATCCCCTGTAGTCACTGAAGGATTTTTTTCACTTGAACCCCCTGTAGCCAGTGAAGTCTTTTGCTGGCTGGCACCCCCTGTAGCCAGTGAAGGCTTTTGCTGACTGGGATCCCCTGTAGTCACTGAAGGATTTTTTTTTACTGGAACCCCCTGTAGTTAGTGAAGTCTTTTGCTGGCTGGGATCCCCTGTAGTCACTGAAGGATTTTTTTCACTTGAACCCCCTGTAGCCAGTGAAGTCTTTTGCTGGCTGGCACCCCCTGTAGCCAATGAAGCCTTTTGCTGACTGGGATCCCCTGTAGTCACTGAAGGATTTTTTTCACTGGAACCCCCTGTAGCCAGTGAAGTCTTTTGCTGGCTGGGACCCCCTGTAGCCAGTGAAGCCATTTTCATACATGAACTAGGAGAATTAGATCCGGACGTGTCTTTCACACGTGGCACACAACTGGAGATTGCCCACTTCAGACATATTCACACCTACTCAGAATACTCTGGCTGGGTTAGATGAGGGGTAGAGCATGTAAGAGTCAGGGCATGACGTCAAATATACGCTGCGGAAATCACAGTACTTTGTTTACAGCACAGCGAAGGTGTTTGCTGTTCACCTTATTTCAGATTACACCGTAGTCATGTAGCCGGCCTCTTGTCGTTCCTTGAATCTGTCAGACAATTTCAGCCCTTTCTGACAGAATTTTCTGGTTGTTTGTATTTTCATGCCAGTCGCTTCATAGAAATGTCATCAACACACCCACTCGCTCGTAGTGAATTCTCCAGACAATATCCTGCTCCGTTTACATATGGGGGTCAATCGGAAATTTCCCGGACTTTGTATTATGGAACTAGCAGGGTAACATCCACTAAATGTCCGGTATGACTGAATCGGACATTTGCGTTCACACATGCAGCCCTTCTGTGGAATGTCTAAAAAAGTTCAGGGTGGCAGTGGATTTCTGAAAGGGGCTCATGTCACTGCACCTGTGTAGCCCTTACCAAAGGGCTCCTGCCTTCAGTTTTACATTTTAAGTGCCTAATTTCTCCATTTGCTAACCTACAGTACTTCAATGAATTAGCTGCCATTAGTATTTTTCTGGCCCAGTTCTGTCTCACGCACCCCACCTATTGACACTGATGGCAGGGTCTCCCACATCGATCCTGCTCTTAAAGTTTGGTTACTGATTAGCCTCAATTACACATGACAGTAAGGCCTTCTGTACCCCAGCTTTCTAAGTCTACAAGTTCATCTTAAAGCTGCTACTGTTTTATCCATCCATCTCGCTGCCATTTATCATGGCCAGAGACTTTCAGGCCTTTCACGCGCAGCATAGGTCACAGGGCGGCGCAATATACTGGACACACAAACAGACTATGGGCAATTTAGAGACAATTAACCTAACTGTGTGTCTTTGGACTGCTAGGAAACACCAGTGTACCCTGAAGAAGACCTGGGCCATGTGGGGAGAGCATGCAACCCCCCCCCCCCAACACACACACAGGGGGCATTTGAGCCCCCAGGCCCAGAGGTGTGAGGCAGTGCTTCCCACTGAGCCACCATGAGCCAAAATCCAATCTTGGATTTTAAAATGCTGGACTTTCCACTGCAGGCAAGATGGCAACTATTGGTAACTAGTTTGCACTCAGCTTTAAAAATCTTTTTCTGAACAAAAGTTTTCAACTATATAACTTAAAGTTTGACATTTTTTGACATAAAATTCCAAAAAAGGAAGGAAAGATTCTGTATGATGCAGCTCAGTACCTGAAAAACATGATTTTTAAAAACATAATCTCTTAATCCTCTTTTTCTTTGAAACACAAATTAAATGTTATGTTAAGACACAAAATTTCTAAGAAAGTACAGTATTCCCAAAAATTCTGAAAATTGCATGAACTTTATCATTGTTTTTTTCCAATAGGAACAAAAAAGATAAGTTACAATTGTTGTTCACTGAGAGATTATCCTGCCTCTTCTAAATCAATGTATTTTGGTAAAATAATCAAACACACTATCATTGAAAAAATATTTCTGTTTCATCTGCACAGATTTATCCATCCATCCATCCATCCATCCATCTTTTAGGCAGTACTGGAGCCTATCAAAGGCAGCACATGATTGGATGTGACTCCTGTGCAGCAAATACACACACAGACACACACAATCACATGCTATGGACATTTACAAACTTTACTTAACTGCATGCCTGGTGGAAACAAGAACACAGATGGAGAACACAGAAATTCTAAAATTACATTAAAAACACCCTTTAGGCTGTGTCATCCTATGATAAACGGTTTGATGATGAATGGATGGATGGATACTTTTATATATAATTTGCCTTGACCCCAATATAGAAGTAAAATGTAAAAAGTACACGATATGGTCAAAAGTATGTGTACAGCCATACTGATAATTAAGCATACAGTTACGCAATGTCCTGCAACGATGATTAGCAGCAGAACGTGTGATTTTACAGAACAGGTTAATGACTTTCCACCAGCATAGGACACCATCTTTCCAAGAAATCAGTTCACCGCATTTCTGCCCTGCAAGAGATGTCCTCAACCTCAAATGAAGTGATTACGAAGGTCCAAATGTCTGGGAGCAAGTTCAGGTGTAAAGTGGTAACTACATAGTCACACCTTGCATTCCAGCCCCACACCTGTTGCTAATTTGTCTTACCTCTCATTTCTGCCCTCATGTGCCTCACTCCAGCTGCCTCTTGTCTGCTCCCTCATTAGTGATGTATAAGAGTGCCTCCCAGTCCTGTGCTGTCCAGTCTGGTCATTGATATCATCCAAGTGTGTGCTTCACTCCCTTACCTTTAGCTAGTTGTACATTTCGTTTGTCCCCACATGGTCTATTTACTTTGCCCTGATCCTGCTCCTTTCAATATATCCCTTACTGATTTGCCCTTACGTCTGCTCCTGTCTCCTTCATGTCTTGGAACGTGACACTCACAGAGAGGGACCAGAAAACCCAACATCAGTACCAAACCTGAATGACAGCAAATCCCACAAGCAATGTTCCAGCATCTAATGGAAACCCTTTCAGATGAGCAGAGGCTGTTAAAGCAACAAGGGGCCGGCCAACTTCTTATTAATACCCTTGGTTTCGGAATGAGCTGATGTCCATACATTTTTGAACATATCGTGTTCAAAAGACCATGTAGAAACACGTCTATGCAGAGACATTGGTTAATAAACCCTATTATGCAAAGTGAGACCGCTTTGTTTGTTACTTAACATATAGTGTACCATGTTCTAGAATTATTTTCTTGTACATTTTTATACCCATATTGAAAGAACTGCCACACTATACATATCTGCACCACACATAACTTACCGCTCCACAGATTTAATGAAGAGAGTATACATTTGACAGTAACCATTAATAAATTACTGTTGTCAAGGGTATTTAAACAGCTAAAATGTTTACAGTTGCATTGCTTTAGTACTTGAAGGACAGTTTAAATACACAAAATAAGTTTTGTACATCCTATCCCCAAAGGGCTCACGGGATCATTAGAGCCCATGATCGTTGGTGGGGAAATATTGATGTCAAACGTTTGGCTCTTAGTCAGGAGAAGTCACAGAGGAAACCATAAGGGAAGCTGAGGGCTTGTGGGGAAGCAGGAGGAGGCCGGGAAGCGAGGACAGGGAGCACACACACGGATGGCCATAATGACGTCCACTGCGGGTAATTGCTTCTCCCACTGGCCTTGTCATTTCCTCTGCAGTTAGAAGCAAAGCAGGTCACCTCAAAGATCATCTGCACTCTGCCACTGGCTTCTCACTGGGCTCTTTTTGCAGGGTACAAATTACAGTGTCTAACCTCAGCGGCTCATACATCCCGCCCCGCGGAACAGAATTCCTCCTAACGAAGACATCCCAAGCACTTTGGCGGCGAAGGGATTTATTAGGCCGAATAATTGAGCACATGGTGTGTTTGGCTGGAAGGGCTGCGAAGTGTATTACGTGGGAAGAGTGTATTGGGGTAACTGCTTCTTCTCAGGGTAACTGGAAAGCTAAAATACGGGAAATGACAATAAGGTGGTGGCTTATTTATTTTTATCGATCATCTTACAAATTGGCTTTAGTTGTCTTGCAGTTCTTCAGAAGGAAGTCTTTAAGTACAGATCTGTTCAGTCCATCATTATCACAGCGGCTGGTTAAAGGCTGAAGAGATGTCTAAAGATACAAGTGAATTACATCTTAAAGCAGTTTCTTGTTCCCTTTGACAGAATTTGATTAGTCTACACTTGTTTTTTTTTTTTTGCATTTTCATAGCGTGCATATATCTCTAAACTGTATCCCATTTTAAACTCTGTACACAATAAATAACTGGTATATGTCAATAGCCAGGCATCATGATCTTCTATTTTCAAGACTCAAAAATGAAAATCCAAAAATTGGAAACGAAAAGGTTTTTTGATGTATATGAGGCCAGTTTCATCTGCTGGATTTTTCAAGTTTCTGAAAAGGTCCCTCATGGTGTGCTGCAGAGCAAGGGGAGTATTCTGTGATGAGTTTGTAGTGTCAAACTTTAGGCTACAGAAGAAATGAAAGCTGAGTTTGCAAATTTCAGGTTTACATCTTTGAAGAAATAAAATTCTTAAAAGAAAAAAACTCTGGGTTACCACACTGAAGGCTTGTACACCTGTCAAGGGTCTGAAAGGAGAGACATGTAAATCACTGGATTCCAGTGTGA
This sequence comes from Boulengeromyrus knoepffleri, assembly GCA_026770805.1. Taxonomy (NCBI): domain Eukaryota; kingdom Metazoa; phylum Chordata; class Actinopteri; order Osteoglossiformes; family Mormyridae; genus Boulengeromyrus; species Boulengeromyrus knoepffleri. Next base: position 23,721,777 of record JABJVO010000008.1, on the reverse strand, counting down.
CATCAATAAATCGAGTGCTATGATTGTGTGATGAAGCTCAGCCATTTTTACTCGTGCTTTCACTCTCCCTCTGCTGTTTCTTTACATTATTTGGAACGGGTGCATGACGCTGACAATGCAATTACATTGACTGACACTAAAAATTGAAAACTGTCCTGTATGGCTTATACAGCATATGGCTTTATAATGTTCAAAATGGGAAGTAGGAGAAAACACCAATCAGGAGTCATTTCTACAGACCCGATTCTTAGCAGTCAGGTGTAGTTTCAAAGGATCCATCCATTATCTAACTGCTTATCGGAGGTAGAGTCTATGAAACACAGGCAAACTTCACAAAGAATGGATTTGGGATTCAAACCAGAGCTGCATCCCTTCAGAGAATCCCTGCAGCTCATTTTAACCTGCTGTCCTAACACTCCCGGTTTAACAGCACACCAACCCAAGCCATATGTGCATGGGGAATGTGTTTGGGTGGACATGAAAATCAGCAGTTATGATTCCATACATCCATATCCACCTGCATGATGCTGATGCTGCAGACAGCTTGTGGTGGTTGCGGAAGCTGGACCGTTTTTCCATTTAGAAAGGAATGTAGAAAAGGGGTTTGGGAAAGAACCAGGGAATTCAAAGGAACTAAACAATAAATGATCACTAGCAATTTGTTTTGCATTAGTAGTTTTTAGCCTATGAATTTTAGGATTACCTTGGGTCTTTCCTGCCTTAAACGGAGACAGCCCTTATGGTGTCATCTGAGGTTGTAGAAAACAAGATTTGATGGTTCTCCATAAATAGTTTGTCTTTAATTATACTTTTATTGATTTTCACTTGTGCCTTTATAGGGCAGCACTAATGGAATGTAGCGCACTTTAGCCGGCGTTCCCAGGCTCAGCCGAACCCTTCACAACGCAGGCAATATCTGAGGGTTCACCAAAGCACACAATCAAATGCCATCGTCTCCACGGAATCCAGAGACTTATTGTTCTGCCCTCTTGACAACTGTGCTCCAATAAGCTCCCGTCCAAAGAAGGAGAGAGGCTAATGCTTCTTAAGTTCCATGTTTTCGTATCCTGATGTAATAACTTGTAATGGTTCAGTGTTAAGTTTTTTCTCTCTCTCTCTCTAAAGTTAAAGTTGTCATTTACCGCTACAGAAGATGTCTTATCTTATTGGTGTCTTATAAGAATAGTCACTCTGCTATAGCATGTATCCAATTTAGTCGCTGATGTTCTTTTAAATGGATTTTGTATACTGTTGCGGTGCGATTTATTAAAAGCCTTGATTACCGTGTCACCGTCTATGTGGATGTGGGCACGCAGCGCTTGGCACGTTAATGATCGCGCGCGATGTAAGGACACGCGCGCCAGGGGGCTGTGCCCGGTTAAGGGGGCTCGCTTCCCTACGTGGCGAGACATCATGCCGTGTTATTACAGTCGCTACATCGATTAAACAAAGCCGATTATGATGAAAATTTAATGCGCGCTTCTGCCATTCTAATAGCGCGGGTCTCCTGTTTGGTGCCGATCCTCCTCCGGAGATCCTCCGCGCATGGGCTGCTGACATACCGCCGCCTTTCATACAGTGACAGAAGGGGGGCGATCTGCGTGTCAGCGGAGTGTTGTTCTCGTCGCACCTCCTCTGCATTATGATGCTCCCTGGAACTTCTGGCTGCCGCCGGAACGAGTCCTGATCAAAAGGCTTTATGGAAGCATAGTGTGAGTAACATCAGACGGCAAACTACATAAAATGATCGGAGAACAAACGCTGACTGAACTATCAGTAAACTACACACCAAGATGGCAAGTATTTACTGGGTAAACGTGCGTGCCATTTGAGACGGGGGAGCACAGCCTCCTGGAGGACCGCGTTCTGGGGCCTCCGCTGTTTGGCTTGTGCTGTCAGTATGGCTACCCCGAAAGGTCTGTGGATATCCGGCATAAATCCGGCCCGGGAGGACGGAGCGAAAGCTAATAACGTGTTATTGCGGACGGGGTCCTTTTGGCCGCCTTGCCGTTGCCACAGCAGTGTCAAGCTATATGGGGACCCGGTGTAATAATCGGCAATAATGTAGTGAACCATGAGAGGAAAGACCAATCTTACCGTGCTGTAAATGACACCGAAGGGCCGGCTGTGGGAGCCTATTCGGTTTGTATGGAGAAGAAATAACATCCATGGCTGGGGGGAGCGTTTTGTGTCACAGTAAACCGATGAGTTCAACCACCACCGCCCCCCCATCTTCTACAATATGTGCTTTAGCTTTCTTGAATGCATATTGTCATATGGTAGTTTTCGAGCTAAATACTTGTTACATTTACTTATATTTGCTAATTTCAGCTGAAGGCCCCTGTGCTTTATTACAAAATTCATTAATTATAATCAGAATAAGGTCAAGAGCATAGCTAGGTTAAATGATAATGTTAAGTTTAAAAAGTCTAAATTTATCATCCATGTTCTATAAGTGTTTGTGTAGTACAGGGTCACGGTGAGTCTGGAGCCTATCCCATAATGCACTGGGCAGAGGAACACCCTTGACGAGTCAGCATTCCATCAGAGAGCACAAGCAGTCACACAGAGGGCCCAGAGAGTGACTGAAACCTGAAATACTGGAGGTGTGAAGCTACAGTATTAAGCACTCAGCCATCACGCTTCCACAAATTTGTCTTCATTGTAAAACCATGTATAGTACCTGGGGCAGAAGTCTAGCTCAAGTATTTCGGCATTAAATAGCTTTTTTCATAGATAAAGTTTACATAGAAATGACTGAGAGAAGAATCTTCTCAATAATTAAATCCTGTTTCGTTTTTCCAGACAATGTGACAAAAAGGAAAATAATTCTCACATAAAACTGGTGATCTCAATTAAAATGGGCAGTATAGAATTTATCTGCTTACAACTATACGTGCTTTAATAAAAATCTAATTTCAGAGCGATACTGAAAAATTTGCCCTGAGCTGTGGCCCCTGGATCCCCACAGTTTGTGGTTTAAATCCAAGACTGATGGTACGGCAGCGCTGCTGAAAACAGACACCTTAAAAAACACATGCCAAATCAGAGCTGAGAAAACAGATATTTACTGAGGTCTGACCGTTAATTAAATGAGAGGACTTAATAAGAATCTGGATCTGTGACTCAATGGAGCCCTTGTAAGTAAAACACTGGACCCGCATTGATGTAGGCTAGTGTGATTTGGGCATTAAACTGCAGTGGATATTTTCCAAGCAGTATACAAAGGTTATACTGTGTCATTGGTGCTGGCATTCATTGATGAAAAGGCTTTTCAGATACTATCTGTTTTTGACAGGAGTACAGGGAAGGCAGCATCTAATTTCCAGTTTATTAACAGATCCTAAACTAGCAGAAAGGGCAGCCTCCATCCACAGGGGGCATGCCACCCTCCGTAGGGACATCGCACCCACCTGCCATTCTGGCTCTTAAATAGCTACCTAATAGCAGCCGATCATTCAATTAATCGCATTAAGCATCACACCTGCAAATGCCAATGCAATCTCGCCAAGGCACGAAGCACCAAATGACACTGAGTCTCTCTAACCTTGGGTATTTCGTGAGCTTCTCCGCATTTTTAGAGGTGGCTAACAGGCCGGCTAATGTTACTGATGCTGGCCATGACAACAGAATGAAGCGTTTGCAACAAATTGATTCACACTAGTAGGATTATGGCAAATGACCTTTGTGAAGTACATCATGCACATTGTGTGTCACCAAAGAAGAATGTTTTTGATACCTGGACATCTTTGTCTACAGTGGTGCGTTCTCTGGACATGATAATTATTTCAAATCATTTGCGAGTTAATGGTGGCTCCCTCTATCCACCGAGAAAGGGCGACTCGGTGCTTAGCAAATGCCATGCTGTCAGGTTTCCCAATAGTCAGTGCTGGTAGAATGAAAGTATTTCAGTTAGGTCATTTGAGACTGGGCAGACTTGTGTTTGTAGCCATTTTTTGCTTTATTAAGAACAGTCATCATTAGGGAAAAACAGTCTCTTTGGCAGAAGCATCAGTGATAATGACTGTAATGTGAAATAATATCAATGATAATAAGCAAATGACGCATACAGACTGTTCTGTGCAATACAGCAAAACGCTGGATCCCACCTCCAGCTAATCTCCGAAGCTGTGACTTTAAGAGGTGCTGCAGATCAGTTTTACTGAGCAAGTATGCAAAGTCCAATAAATTAAATATGAATAAATTAAAAATGTACTGTAGCAGAAAATTGCTTGGAAAACAACCACCTCAACATTAAAATATGTATAGTGATGCTTTTCATGTGCGGCAACACGGGATTAGACATCACTGTAAATTAACACTCCTGCCAACCGTAGGCAAGAACTTTTCACTTTTAACAAGGATTTATTAAAAAAAAAAAACATTTACTCTGGTGTGCTCGCTAATTAATTTGATATTTAAATGAGATTTTGTATTATAATTGCAAATATTCCAAATAAGAGTAGTTTGGAAAAAAGGAGTAGTGTCAACAAAGATTGATGAGGCTTGCTTTGAAAATGCCATCTGTTTGCAGCACTTGCGCAGGGCAGGAATCCCCCCCCAGCCTCCCATCGTGAAACAGAGCTGACAGCTGTAGCATTAGCCTTTAGCTACCTCCCTTCCCAGTCACTTTGGCTGCCTTTGTTCACCCCGGCCACCGCCGCGGTCCCCGGGCCAACCTGCTCGCTATTCCACAGCGCCTTTCCAGCACAATGCCACCGCCACGCTCACACGTTCCATGTGGGCTGATTAATTAACGAGGGCCATTAAGACTGCTGAAAGGCATCTCCCAGGTCCCCCCACGGTGTTTCCCGGCCGAGATGGCGATGCACAATCTCTCCCTGTCCATCACTGCCACTATAGCCTTTAAAAACAGTGTGCCCCCGTGTCACTGGACAGGTTATGTCCCCCCCCCCCGCTCTCTGATGATCCTCCGTGGTAGGGCCCCCTTAAACGGGGGGGGTCCACAGGGACCCACGGGGTTTTAAAACCCCCCCCCCCCCCCCCCCCCCCCCCCCCCCCCGCTTCCATCTGTCAGGGAGGTTACTGCAGGGGAAGGGAAAAGGGGTTGAATAGCAAGTTCCAACTGGCCGCCTTCTAATTTCCTCTGCCTTCACGCCTTATCCCAAATACACGCCCTTTCACCGACACCCTGTTCCTCTTTTGTGAGCTTCCTGTATCTCGGCGAAAAGCCTGGGAGCCTCAGCGGCAGGCTTCCTGATAAACCCACCGACGCTGGCCCACATGTGAACCTCCAGCTTATCTGCCAATTAATTATATATTTAGCCCCTTCGCCTTCCATGTTTTCCACCCTCATCAGCTCCGTGCTTCCAAGGTAATTTACCACAGGTCACATTCCACTCACACAATTCAATTTGGGTTTTTTTTTTCTATCCTGAATTAAAGTTCTGGCATGGGTAAATGAACGCCATATGCTGAAATCCCATTTCTCTCTCTGACAGCACTTTAACCACGCAGGAGGTTGTCTAAACTGACTTAATGCAAATCCAGCATCCCCCTCCCCCCAAAGCTGGCCAACTGAGGGGCTAGATGAATCATTGCAAAATATTTTATTTTACACATTAACTCTGTTTCCACTATGTCGGTTATAAATTTGTGCCAACACTATTTTTAAATATTAATGATACATTTTACCTAATGGACACATTTTTATCATTTTGAAATGTCAATTCACTATCACAGTTTAAATAAACCTCAAAATGGCAACAATGTAAATAAAGACGCCTTTCTAAATGACCACCCCAGTTCTTACAAAGTACCTACATGGTGGCCCTGAAAATATTACTCACTCCGGTGCTCTCTGACTCCCCCTAGTGATCTGCACAACTAGCCTCTCCCGCTATGCATGTCTATGTATGGCAGCTTTTTCCTGCGCCAACTTTTGAGATTGTTGCAGATATGAACAAGTTTCTTTGACGCTCTAGGAGAGCGGCCTAATTGCTCCTGCTTGTGGTGTCTCTGTGGATAACAGCGATGCGTCAGTGTTTTCACATGGTGCCGTTTACAATGAAAGCCAGCTTATTTTATGGAGTCTCTCATATTCATGGTGCGCCGCTGGGGTTCTGGACACCTGCAAAATGCTTCTTGACCTTCTCTTTCTCCCTAAGAGCCGCACTGCTCCTTTCCTTCCGACGAGACACAGCCTGTCTTTGAAACCATTATGGAGCCCATTACACAGTTTTAAAGCCATGGACTAAATCCCTCAAAAGGGGAAATGCAGTGTGTGATTTGCCTCAATTGGCTCAAGCACAGCACCTTAGCGGACACTGGCCGTGGCCAGTGCTACTGAGACACACAGAGCCCTGTGTCTGCGCGCATTCATTTCAAGGTGCAGAATTGGTGGATTTTAATAGACTCTCTGGTCATGCTTGACTCTCTTATTATTATATGGGCACTGGGGATTATTCTCTGTACAGTGGCAGACCTGTGCTATAACAGCAGAGTTCCGGAGTCTTCCTTTCAGCTTTCTGTGCCCTACCGAATTAGATTAGAGGAATTTTCAAGCAAAACGTGACAAATCAGTCAAGAACCCATCTCTGAATTCACTCCAGTAGAAGATGAATTAATATTTTCCACATACATATTTGCTATTGTTTCATCAAGGGATGTAATTAGGGAAATGAGCACAACAGATGCCAAGTCTTGTGTAAGTAATGGTCTCTATCCTTTTTTTGTAAATACCAAAATTAAAACAACAGAGAAGTCTGATTGTAAGACTTCTGTTATGGATTTGTGTTTTGGTTCAATTAATATCAAAACAGCTGTTTTGAAAATGCAAATTAAATAAACAGAAACTCATAAAATAAAATCTCTATTAACATCGCTCAGATCAAGAATATTTTATAATACAAAAACAAAGCCTGGGCAGCCATCTGGAAACTGCAAGATTGACCCCAACATTAAAGAAATTAAAGTGCTAAGTGTTTTTGCTAAATTTGGTCTGGAAAAATGACATTGAGATAAAATTTTATTCAGTGATTTTTGTCTCATCTAACTCACTAGCTTCTGTAGCAAGCTTTTCATTTGTAATATGAATTTACTAAGTCTGAAGTAATGGATACTTTAATTAAAATAGTTAACATTAAAATATGTAGTCTACTCATAAAATATAGCCTGTATCTATTATCCTTTTTTCAGAGCACATAAATACTGTCAACCCAGACAACTAGGGAGAGGCCAGCAAAGGCACGGCAAACAATGCTGACTGTACCATGTGATGTACACTGGAATTTGTAACACTACGCGGTCTAGTTACCACTCTTGTCACATTTTAAAAGACAAGGCTCTCCCTTATAAGGTCACCATGGGAATTCAGTCTGCATTTGTAGCCCTGTAGATAACTATCTTGAACCAGAATCTGTTATGTGGGTGAGGAAAGAAATTGCATGTATTCAATTTCATTCGAAAGTGGAAGTTGGGTAAGACTCTTGCACAGAAAAGAACTAAATTCTGAAGAACAAGACATGAACACATTTGGTTCTATACAGGAAAAGTAGAGCGAAACTGACTGCAATTTGTGCTCTATGAGACTTCACAGCTACACCATGGACTTTATCTCCAGTGGTGTCCCTTTCCTTTGGCACTTGAGGTGGCGGGGGGATTTCTTCCTAAAACCTACGTTGCCTTTTTAGTCGCAGTGCTGGCGGACAGCCTGAGGCACTTGTTCCCAGTCCCGCAGGGCAAGAGGGGAGCCCTCCCTGGGCAAGGTGCCTGCTTGGCGGAGGGCCCCACGGCAGCGACTCGGCCCCCGTTCCTCTCCTGGGGGCCACCGCATCTGCTGTTCATTCGGCCGGAGGCTTTGCTGGCTCCATAGATCTGCCAAGGCAGAGTACTGCTTATCTCAGATGCTCACAAAATATAATATGTTCACATTTCAAAGGTTCCTACGCACTGCTGACAGGTAATTTTGGCACCACCTACTGGTGGAGATAAGGAGTGATTCTTACTCTTCAGTTAAAGTCCCATTTGTGATTGGTTTGATTTGAACACAAATAACAAGTTAAATGTATTTTGGTCATATAATCAGAAATATATGCTATATCATTGGAAAATAAAGATTTATCCATCCATTCATCAACCGCTTATCCAAGGAGCCAGGGGCCGAATCCCAGGAGACAGAGCAGATGGGAGGGAACCTCTGAATGCCAGTCTGTCAGAGGGCACCATGTTGGGAAACACACACTGACACAGAGGGCAGACACAGACACATTCACACAGAGGGCAGACACAGGCGCGCACACATTCACACAGAGGGCAGACACAGGCGCGCACACATTCACACAGAGGGCAGACACAGGCACGTGCACACACTGACACAGAGGGCAGACACAGGCACGTGCACACACTGACACAGAGAGCAGACACAGGCGCACACACATTCACACACAGGGCAGACACAGGCACGTGCACACACTGACAGAGGGCAGACACAGGCGCGCACACATTCACAAAGAGGGCAGACACAAGTGTGCACACATTCACAAAGAGGGCAGACACAGGCACACACATACACATTTACACAGGGCAGACACAGTCATGCATACACACGCAGTGCAGACACAGGCAGACACACATACACACACTGACACAAAGGGCAGATACAGGCCCGCACAAACACACACACACACACATACACACTATGGGAAATTCAAATACACCTCTCTGCATGTCTTTGGACTGCAGGAGGAAACCTGTTTAATATGGGGAGAGCATGCACACTGCACACATACAGTACCAGTCAAAGGCTGGACATGCCTACCCATAGAAAGGTACTACTCTACATTTTAGAATAATTGTACAGGCATCAAAAAAATAAAATAACATACATAGAATTATACACTAAACGAAAAAGTATTAAAAGCACTTAAATTAATTTGTTTGGGGGGGCAGCTCTAAGGGTTGGGACGTTGCTGGTTCAAATCCTGCAGTTGGCAATGATCCCACCATTGGGCCCTTGAGCATGGCCCCTAACCCAATTGCTGCAGGGACTGGCTGACCCTACTTCCTCCTCTACACCATTTTCATGAGGCGGCTTCCTGAGATGCTTTTCCAACATATGCTGATTACTCATTGGCCGCTTTTCCTTCACTCTCTAGTTGAACTCCTCCAAAACCATTTCTACTGTGTTTAGGTCAGGTGGCCCGATCATGTGATGCGACACTATAACTCTCCTTTGGAAGCGGCTTGGCATGCTCAAACTTTTGATTTATCCAAGACAATATCATGTCAGTTTTACATTTACAATGAACTGGGAATATTACACTTTACAGGAATTGAGAAAGCTCACAGTAATATGTGGGACAGAGAGATGGCATGGTGGGAGTGGGCTGTATGTGCCCAGCCGTGTCTGTGGGTCTGTGTCCCTGGCTGTGTCTGTAGCTGTATGTGTCCAGCTGTGTGTGTCCGGCTGTGTCTGTGACTGTGTGTGTGGCTATGTGTGTGCAGCTGCGTGAGTGCCCGGCTGTATTTGTGTGGTTATGTGTGTGTAGCTGTATGCACATGGCTGTGTGTGCAGCTGTGTCTGCAGTTGTGTGTCACCGACTGTGTCTGCAGCTGTGTGTGTGCCCCGCTGTGTTTGTGTGACTGAGTGTGCCCGGCTGTGTGTGCAGCTGTGTCTGCAGTTGTGTGTCACCGACTGTGTCTGCAGGTGTGTGTGTGTGGCTGTGTCTGTCCGGCTGGGTGTGTATCCAGCTGTGTATGCGGCTGTGTGCCAGGCTCTATGTGTGTGTGTGCCCAGCTGTGTCTGTGGGGCTGTATGTGTGCTCGGCTGTGTATGTGCAGGGCTATGTGTGCCCGGCTGCGTCTGTGACTGTGAGTGCTTGGCTGTGTGTGTAGGTATGTATGTGCCCTACTGTGTTTGTCTGGCTGTATGTGCAGCTGAGTGTGTGCCTGGCTGTGTTTGTGCAGCTCTGTGTGTGTGCAGCTGTATGTGTGCCAGGCTGTGGTGCAGTTATGTGTGTGCCTGGCTGTATGTGTGTGTGGCTGCCCATCTATGTTTTTGGGGCCGTGTGTGCCCAGCCATGTGTGTCTAGCTGTGTGTGTGTGTGTCTGTGTGGCCGACTGTGTGCGTGCCCAGCTGTGTGTGGCTGTGTGTGTGCCCGTTTATGTGTCTACCCGACAGTATGTACCTGACAGTGTGTACCCAGCTGTTTATGCGTGGCTGTGTGTGTACCTGGCTCTGTGTGTACCCGGCTGTTTGAGCGCAGCTGTGTGTGTACCCGGCTGTTTGAGCGCGGCTGTGTGTGTACCCGGCTGTTTAGACGCGGCTGTGTGTGTACCCGGCTGTTTGGGCGCGGCTGTATGTGTACCCGGCTGTTTGGGCGCAGCTGTGTGTATACTCGGCTGTGTGTATACCCGGCTGTGTGTACCCGGCTGTTTGGGCGCGGCTGTGTGTGTACCCGGCTGTGTGTATACCCGGCTGTGTGTGCGCGGCTGTGTGTGTACCCGGCTGTGTGTGTACCCGGCTGTTTGAGCGCAGCTGTGTGTGTACCCGGCTGTTTGGACGCGGCTGTGTGTGTACCCAGCTGTGTGTATACCCGGCTGTGTGTGTACCCGGCTGTGTGTGTACCCGGCTGTGTGTGTACCTGGGTGTTTGAGCGCAGCTGTGTGTGTACCCGGCTGTTTGGACGCGGCTGTGTGTGTACCCGGCTGTGTGTGTACTCGGCTGTGTGTGTACTCGGCTGTGTGTGTACTCGGCTGTTTGGGCACGGCTGTGTGTGTACTCGGCTGTGTGTACCCAGCTGTTTATGCGTGGCTGTGTGTACCCGGCTGTGTGTACAGATTGCGCATGTCCCTTTGTGGCTAGACCATGGACACTCACAGAGCTGCAGGCCCTTCCCTCTGCTCCAGCCCTTTTGGTAGCACCATTGGCCGAGGAGATGATGGTCTTCATCCTCTGTCGCTGTTCAGCAGCTATGGTGTGCGAATCTCCATCTGGCCCAAGCACCTACAGCATACACCACACTCACACTGACGCTTTGAAATGCTTACATTCACACGGATCATGCAGACTTTTGAAAAGGCATACGCTTCAAATGACAGACATAACTAAATGCAAAGAAGAGAGATTGTGGCAAAGGCGTGAGCAGGAATGCTGATGCTCGCTTTGAGCAGCTTTGGGAATGTGATGCAGGGGACAGAGAGCAGTGAGAAGCATCCGGCCAGGGGCTCGATGGACTACCTCTCTGGGGGAGGGGCAGGCCTGGCTGCCACTGAGCCCCCCGCTGCCCATGCGGCCGCCCCCTGCCTGCCGACGGGGCTCTCGGGCGGGGCTGCTGAGCGACAGCCCATGGAGGCCGTCCCACACCGCAGGCTCCTCGGGCTCATTACGAAACTGACGCATCATCTCCAGCACGTTGGTGGGCATCACTTCTGGGATGGAGGTGTCACCCTGCCATGCACAGGAGCCCGCACTGTTAGGCCTGTGCCCTGCACTCTCACCCACACTCACTCGCAGTCTCACTTAGATACTCACTCATTCACACACTCATTTATACACTTACTCATACACTCACAGTTGCTAATGTACCTCACACACTCACAGGATCCTGCCCCACTAGGCCTGTGCACTGCACACTCACTCACTCACTCACTCACAGGAGCCTGTGCCATTAGTCCTGAATTTTGCACTCACACTCACATACTTACTCACTCACACACTCACTAATTCACTCACACACACACTCATTCACTCACAGTCACACAATCACTCACTAACACACACACAGGAACCCTCTTAGGCCTGCGCACAGTACTCTCACTCACACTCACTCACACAATCACTCAATCACCCACACATACACACACACTCACAGGAGCCCACACCATTAGGGCTGTGTACTGCACTCTCACCTGTACTCGCTTTCTCACACACTCACTCACCTATACATGTATATTCACTCATTCCCACACACAAACATTTACTGTTACTCTCACACACACACTGACCCACCCACAGGGAGAGAGAAAGGAGTACCATACATCCTGCTGCCCTTACAGTGATCCAAGGGTTATTCAGCAGCTCACTGGCTGTAATGCGGTGAGCAGGATCCACTTTCAGCAAACAACACAGAACCTTCTTGGCTTATTAGAAGAAAAAGAACAAATAATCTCACTTAATGTGCATTTTGGGCATCATTTGATTCTTAGCATTTCATATATTAACAAATTACAAATAACTTGTATATTTTAACAAATAATGACAAATTGTCAAATAATATAGACTCAAATATACACACACTCACTTGATAAAATACTGAGTACAAACTCAGGGAAAGTATTGAAATAGATAGAAGGACACAAATAACAGGTCTCTCTGGGTAGTTTGATAAATCAAGGTTTAAGTATTTCTGAAAAGTTTTTGTACCTAATGAGGTATGCTACTCCGTGGGGAAGAGTTCCGTTAATCATGAATGCAGGATGCCTTGGCAAATGTACAGTTTTTAAAAAGTTTCCATAGTTTTTTAAAATTCCACTCAAGAAAAGGAGCAGAATGTTACCTCCATGACTGATAGTGTCCCAGATGGAGCCAGCGAAGACAAGTTCTCCCTTGGTGATGATTTCAAACAGCTTGTCCTCAGAGCTGGACATGAAGGGAGGCTCCCCACACAGCCTTCAGTGGAAGAACTTGATCTCAGAGGTGCACATCATATAATACATGCAGCACTCGTCAACCAACACCAGAAGGAAGGTTCTACAGCAGAGGTCAACCGGTTAAACCAGTCAATGGCTGTTCACAGGTCAAGTAGAATCCCTCCCCCTGGTCGTCAAAATATAGGGTACCACTGCGACTCAGTAGCTCCACAGATTAATTAAAGTAGCTCTCTTTGTCAAAGAGGATGGAGGTTTGAGACCACTGTTCTACAGTTCGATGCATGATTTTGAAACAAACTAACTAAACCAAATTGACTAAGTTTGTGCATTGCATGATCAACAACAGACTGCATATACATCAGTGGTCCTGTAACATAACAGAGCTGAAACATTCCTATCACCGACTGACACCGTAGCCATCATAACATTGTAGCACAACGCATTACTGATGTGTTTGTGGTGATGCTGGCGTAAACAAACCTACTAAACAACAACATTACTGGTTTATGTATTTACTATACTGTATTTTTTATCATTAGAATGTACCCTTTCTATTTATTAAAAAAAGTTTACTGTAGACTATGCCATCTTGGTTTAAGTACACTCTATATTTGCACGGCAACAAAATTGCCTAATGACACATTTCTCAGAACATATGCTTGTCGTTAACCAACAATTTTAACTGTACAGTATTAAAGTTACATGAAGGAAAGCACTATTGCACTCTTTAGAAGGTGCTTACATATCCATTTTTAAAAAGAGAGAAGTCTAATAAGTGAATGACTTCAGATATGAGCACACATAGTAGCTAGTGCAGAATGAACTGAGAACCCCAATGGGGTGTGAGTGGAGCCTCCTTGTGGTAGGAATTCTACCTACAGCATGTACATGATGACCCCGATGCTCCACACATCACACTGCTGGCTGTAGTCGTGAGCGCTGATCACCTCTGGTGCTGAGAGACAAATGGGCACCATGCCTCATTACAGTCAGCTGTGAGGTAAACTCTCATTCTGCTAAGAATTAACTGTTAGTCCCTTCCTTAGGTCCCATAACTACTTGCCTTTGTATACTGTCTGTACCTCTAATAACATTTAAATGAGAGCTCATGTACTTATCATGTTGTCAGCACCCTTTATAAATATGCCTTTACAGCCAATTAAAAAGGGCCTTAGCAAATGGAAAATGAAAGCAAGACAGTGTGCTATAAGGTCATGAGTAGAGGCAGGCATGTGTGTGCGTCCTGTACCCATGTAGACAGGAGTCCCACAGGTGGCCTGAAGCATGTTCTCACTGCCCACCCCACCCTTCTGCACCGAGAGCCCAAAGTCCGTCACCTGTAGGGGGAAAGAGGAAACGTGCTGCATAAGGCTAGCGTGCAGCTTAGCATTACAGTCACTGACCGCATCCTTTTCCTCTGTTTAGTCCCCTGGAACAAGCCCTACCTTACTGACCAATAGGAAATGCCAATGGGGACCATGTGATTCCAAACTGGCAACTGAGGTTTAGTACTACTAAACTGGAAGCAGCAGTATGAATTTGTTAACATTTCCACTGCTTCACACACATCAGTTCCTCAGGAAAATCCATGAAACATTTAATCCCAGTTCTTTTTTTGTACCAGTATTATGCGTTTTGGCATTATTGAATATTTTTAATTTACATTTGACCCTTTTGAAAAGGCCCAATATGCTCTTATCTGGGATGAGTAAACATCACACGCAATCCATACATGTGGCTTCAGTAGAACATCCAGCGGCTGGAGCCAAGCAGAGCAGATAGGACTGGAGGAGAAATGAGCGTCTCTGGATAGATAAGGTGCCTTTATCAGGTGCCAGGATGGAGCTGTCTTTAAACACTGCCTATTTAATTCATGCCATACGGAGCCTCCTTACAGCACCAGCCTATTTTATCTGTCTGTTGTACAAAGGCAGCTCTGTAGGCACCCATTTGCCTTCATAGACAATCTTGATTCATCGTTCTTCCTGGCATTATATTGGTGCAAACCTTAGGTGATAATGGGGCCAAAAAGGGATACAAATAGTTGAAAGGGCTCCTAAACAGCCCTAGCAGGGATTAAGTGTAATACTATCCCTTATAACAAGGGCTCATTCATCTCCAGTTGGCTGCTTCCTTACCTTGATATTGAACATCTCATTTCCATCACTACTGTGGTAACTCTTGACTAAAATGTTCTCCAGTTTTAGGTCCCGGTGGACGATATCTGAAACCAGCAAAATTATTCACAAAAAGGACAAAACACAAAAGCCACTGAAGTTACATTCTTAAAATGGTTTTACTACTTAGTACTATTAGAGCATAGTTGAGTTAATTCTGTATCCAAAAACGATGATTAATACATTCAAATGAGGGGTAATTTTATGAGCGGACTTCTTCACACCAAATGGGAAATTCTTCACCGTGTTTGGTATAACAGGTGATCCAGCCCCCCCCCCCCACCCCCCGAATGCAGCAGTCGTCAGCTAGGGGCATGACTAATTTGCCATCAGTGGAATAGCGGGTAGCAGTTGACAATTTTTTTAAGCGCAATTGCCACATCTCCCGAGAGCCATTAACCTCAATGTGCCCTGACAGAAAAGAAATGTATTGTGACAAATCATTATTTGCTTCATTCTGAAAACAGTACGGCACAGCGCATAATGTTCACTCTTGCTGATGTGCTAGATAATGCTGCAACTGGAGTGTTTTGAGGGAGCTAAAAGGTTATAATCGATGCCGGCGCCAGCCTGACTTGATGGGATGGAAAATAAAGTGTCAGACCACATATTACTTCCTGGGAAGTTTTGTCCTCTGGAGTCTTCAAGTTGAGCACGCCTGGTTTTTGCGAGCAGGGAATAGGAGGACGTCTGTCCCCCATACACTGTGCTGCACTCCTCATTAAATGTGAGGACTGGTAAATGTCAGCAGAGAAGGAGCCTATTTTTGCAGAATTGGAATCAAATATTTTGTTTTCATATACACAGAAAAGGTGTCCAAAAAGTGCAAAAATATCAATCAAAGGTCAAGCAAGATTCTGGCTAAAATATATATAATTAAAATCTCAAAGGATTCATAAGCCTCACAATACACCTACGTAATACATAAATGCAAACACTTTTGTGAAACAGCTTCCCTTGAGGACCATCCAATGGTTTCTGAACTGATTTTTGGCCAGCCTCAGCTCTTAATTGCTTAACTGAAGTCATATTCAGGCTGTGGTTCAGGTGTAAAGCAGGCACTAATTAAAATTTATTCTAAAGTCTGCAGATGTCCAACCCTTGAAGTCCTGGATTTCACTCTGCTTTAAATTTTTCATTCAAAATATTTTCTGTCATAAAGGCAGAACATGAATGGCATATCAAGACTGACATATGCATGATATTATCAGACATAAAACTGTGGCACTTAATATTTGATCACTCACACAGGGCCAGCGGAAATGCATTACCATCATTTCTTGTGTCTTAAAGAACAGACAGACACATGCTCTGGGGGACTCTTAGTAAACACACCTATTAATCAGTATTCATAACCTACTTGCTGCTAATGAGTCATTAGCCACATGTAATGAAGTCTTATTGCTGAGCAACATCCTAAATTGCCTCTAACTATAGATTTCACTGCTGTGGAAAAAAACATTGCAAATAAACCCATCAGACTCAATTACAAAGGTCTGTTTTTATGTCTGGCTGTTATACATCATTAGCTCATTATTAAAATTAGCTAAGTGGTATAATGACTAGGAGCCATAATGTGGTGTCAGTGCTCTTGATTATCAAATGTCAGCAAACACAAAGAGCGGAGATCTGATGTCACTAAGCTACATCCGTTTACTAACAGAACGTCAGCTATGCTTGCTGGAGACTGAAGTAGATGGTCTACAACAGGTTTACAAACAGGAAGAGAAAAAAAGTTTTTTTTTTGCTCACTCTCCTCATGTTAGGATGTAAGCCGATGGCACAGTAACAGTTTGTCAGTGATTTCTCATTTCGGCGCCTTGACATCGATCTAGCACGTCTTACCCATTTTGTGCAGGTAGACGATGGATTCCGCCAGGCTGCTGATGACATGCCGGGTCTCTTCCTCGGTGAAGCGCTGCTTCTTCTGCAGAAGCTCCTTAAGCTCTCCTCCTTCGCAGAGCTCGGTCACCAGGTACGTCCTCTGTGACACAGCACGGGCACGGGACGTGTGTGTAAGCAGCTCAAGGGCGCGCAGGCTTTGCGACGGCCCGCACTTGGCTCTGATGACACTCCTGATGGCAGCTGCACAAGCCAGCTGCTGGAAACTTAACTGAATATTATTTACTGCCTGTTAATTATGTAGATGTAACACAATGTATTTTTACCCAAAAATGACAAAATCTGCAATACATTTTGTGACATTATTGTTTGACGGAATTTCTTTAAAGAATCCTAATTTCTCTATTTACAGGTTTTAGAGGGTTGTGGATGGAAGCACACTCTATGATACAGTACATTTATTGTCTGAGCTGGTGTGGTTCTTAGGGTGCTATGTAAACAATTTTCCATCCATCCATCCATCCATCCATCTTCTGTAACCGCTTGTCCTATTCCGGGTTACAGGGGCTCTGGAGCCTATTGTAAATAATTAGACTAGCTATTTTATTTTAAAGCCAGGGTGTCCATGATGGTAGCATGTTGAGTGCCCCCTGGAGAAACAGCCTGGCCAGTGGTATTTGCTTACCTTTGGTGTTTCTAACACTTCCTCCAGGTGTATGACATGCGTGTGGTTGACACGTTTCAGTATGCTGACCTCCCTCTCCAGCAGCATCACACCAGAGCTTCCAGCCTGCGCAGAGATGTGGTCTCCAGAGCTTATTCAGGGATCACCTCAAACCAAGTACGGTACCCGAACCCATCCGGCACTGCTCACAGCTGGCTAAGGGAGCTGACTTGTGCGGCAGGCCTTTCAGGTTTTCCAGCGCCATGGGCTTACCTTCTCCCTGTTGACCTTCTTAATGGCCCACTTCTTCTGGGTCTGCATGTGGGTGGCTTCATAGACGACCCCGAAGCTGCCCTTTCCCAGCTTTCTCCCAAATGAGTACAACTGCTACAAACGTATGAGAGAGAACAGCATCTGCAACACTATTCACTTGTACTGTTTACCCTAAGGGCCAGTTCATATGACATCATAAGCAGCTTAGTTAAGTTATTTTTCAGCCTCTTAGCCCATATTCGGAGGAGCCTAAATCCTAAGATGTGTCTTACATTACACGTGTTCTGGAGAAGGACGTTTCGTCCTCTCTGGAGCTGTAGAACATAGGACTGATAATCAGTTACCAGTGATTAGGTTGCAGGCGCAGTTCCTTCTGCCTCAGGATTAATTAACTTGATTATTATCATGCAAAGCTGTGTCCTGCCTGTTAAAATTTAGGTAAAGAGAGCAGCTCCTGCCTCCCTCCCCAAGTCAGGAAGTGGATCAGAAGATTGGAGTGGAGAGCAGAGGAATGACGAGAGGGTGTTTGTGTGGGCAGAGTATTGAGTGACAGGGAGAGCACTGGTACCTGTGTCATTAGGTAAGAGTGCTGTGTGGGATGGGGTGGTGGCATTTGGGAGGAGTGAGAGAGTTGGGGTTTGTGTGTGTAGGAACAACGGAGTGGGCAGGTGGGGTGGGACCATCGGTACCTGGATGGCAGCGTCATCCTCCACACGCGTGTGGGGCACCTTCCTCTCAGAGCTGCTTGCTCGTACCCACTGGGACGGCATTCTCCGGCCGGCCTCCAAAGCATTCACCCTTCGCATCTAATGACAAAAGGCTTTATGCTAATCAGACGTGGAGGATGGAGCAAAAAATGAGCACTCGTGTAGAAGGTGACAGAAGGAATCCACTAAGGAAAGCCAGAGATCACGTATTAGATTGGATCTCAGAGAAAACATCTGAACTGAAAACATTCCTAATCATCTCATTGCTGGTTAATGAAATACTTTCAAAAGGAAACAGCGTTCAATAAAAGCAGGGATACACAAAGGTCAAGAAGAGTCATATGTAAATAGTGTGCTGTTTACATGCTGCCGGCATCACCTGGAGCTTATCATTCACAGCAGTGGATCTTGTCTGCTATTAAAATGTCTACTATTTATCTCAGGCTTTACATCAGAGACCATACAGGAAAACTGACTTCAAAGTTAATATCCTTGATTTCATCCTAAGCACTTCCCTTCTTATTTCACAGCAGTTTGAAACCTTCAGAGGGAAATCAATAGCTAAACACCTCAGTAAGTGGCCTGCCTGTGTTGCCGCGCCGATACGTCTGCTGAAGGTGCAGTGCCTCTCGCTCGCGGTGTTTACTGTAAGTGCCACTCAGCCTCAAATTAAACCCATTGACAGCATGATGACAAAACAGTATCTGTCCACTAATTTCTGAATTTACGAAGGACTTTACAATGACAAAAAATCTGAAGTAAATTATTAAGGACAGACTTACAGTACCGTTGATAGAGATACAAGAAGAGATACAAAATATTGCCGTTTTATAATATGTTGCGCCATATTGCTTCAGTCTTTTATTTTTCTTTGAACAAGGTCCACAAAATTTGCTTTTTAATAATTTGACTTACTCTGTCACAATTTTTTTTTTTTAATTATAAATATTTTGATAATCATTGCCATAATTATAATAGTATAAATAATGTTTAGCTATCTTTGCAAACAATTTATTATGTTAAATATATCATTATGCAGAAAAAAATAGAAATAGATTTAGAATGAATGCTGGAGCACATATTGGTTGGAATTGCAAAATTAAATTTACAGCTCATTCAAATAATTAAAAGTTAATAATATAATGTAGCTGTAAATGTTTAATTTCTCCTTAAAAAATGTATTTCTCTTTGAAGGATAAACACTTCATATGCATTTTCTTTACTTATAATTAATATACACACATTCAAATGTTATTTCCTGTAATACAACAAACTGAAGTAACATAATATTTCATTTTTCCATTTCTGTGTTACATCAATCCATCCATCCATCTTCCAACCTCTCAGCCTAGACAGGGCCATAGGGGACCTGAAGCCCCTCCCAGGCAGCAGGGGGCACAAGGTTTTCCGGCGTTCAGATAACACATTTAACCTACATTCTTGATCTGCTATTAGTTTCCGGACAGCCCAGTGTCTACAGGGTCCTAACTGCCATTAAGCAGAATTTACTCAGCTTGAGAAACACTTTCCGAAGCCAAATTAAATGTAAGGCAATTATCAAGCGATGAAGGAAAGAGGTAGAGTGGATCCACCACACGGACAGCAATTAATTATTAACAAGGAAACGGTGTCTTTAACCTCTTCACTCTGGTGGATTACTTGTCACAGACAGGGCTCTCATAACAGGCCTGTCTCTCCCATTATGCCTTGTCTATTTGCTAATCAAAACGATTGTGACAGCCCCTGGATATCCAAATCACCTCGATTCATAGCTCATTAGTGGAGACGGGAGCATGTGACGGGAGCAGCGTGGAGCCGGCTTCCTCTGCAGGTGCGTCGGAGCAGGGCAAGGGGGTGCAGGGGGGGGGGCTTCTGTCAGGTTACACAGGCGGCTTGGTGAGAAGGGTACCCTTAAATGAGGTCACCACTGCTACACGCACAGACTTTTCAATTATATATCGAGCTGAACCGCTGAAGTTGGACAAAGTAATACAACCGGATATAATTAGGTTTTCATAGTAAATAAGAGTTTCTGACCTTCAAAATGCATCAAAGTCTAGGATACCTCAATTCAGCATGTGTCTCTGGATGAAGCAGAAGCAGGGGCATTATCATACTTGGCGTTACTATAGACACAGTGTTGTCCAGAGGTATACAATGTCAGGGCAGGGGATGAAAGCAGGGAGAGCTAAGCCTTTGTAAGCAGAAGACCTGACAGATAGCTATTGATGAGTAAATTAGCATGATGAGTGATACATATGCAGAAGACAAAGACAACAGCACCCAGATTAAACCTACATCCATCTTCCATGTTAGCAGTGGAAATCATGCAAAGGGCACATTTCAAGGTGTGTTGAAAGGAAAGCAGCTGTAGGCCGGGGTGTACTGGTGTGTCATACTGTAGGTGTGTGCTTTTTTTTGACATTGGGGATCCTAATTACTGCTCCCCCAGTGTGGTGAGGGGTGGTCTAAAGGAGAGCTTTGGTTACCTGCAGCAAAATTACAGTGAGGCAATGTGGGCGTATTGAGCTCGACTTGCCTCACAGAGTTCCATGTCAGTAAGCGTTTCTTCCTGCCATCGAGTCCTGCAAAAGCAAAGGGGTTTTCACTCTAATAAGCACTTAACTACCAATTGCATTAGCATTATAAATACAGTGAGGCATCTGTGAAAATGTTATATTTCAGACATCTGCTTCAGCATCTAATGTAATACTTAGCAGGCAGTCCACAGTGACTCAGGGGTCAGGTTAAAACTGAAAAACGCCATTTACCAATTTGATCACCAGTTCAGTCATGACAGTAACAACAAGAGGCCGTAGGAAACAGGAGGTTAAACGGGTGCACCAGTGACGGTCCCTGCTAAGCCTTCAGGATTTCCCCATCTCGGCGAGCTCTGCGTAAAAAGTCATTATTGCCGAGAGGATGTCAGCGATCGATCCCCTGCAGTTTTATTCCTCTAACAAAACTGTCAGAGGCCCATTAGTGTTTATTTACCGATTGTTTGCACAGGGCCACGCATGCTGTTTCCCTTGACTGCAACACAGTTTCTGTGTTTCAACTCAAAACACAAATTAAATGTGACACGGGAATGAAGCCTGGGCTCACAAAGATAATTCCAGCTCTGGCTAGGAGCTGCTTCCCCTCGTGCCCCCATCTCTCTCCCGCTCCATGGCTCTCTGGCTCTCTCCCGGCACATCTCTCACATCTCTCACATCACTCACACATCTTCCCGGCAACAGGCAAACTGTAAACAATGTTTCTGCTATATGGTACATTTAACTTTATCACTTGATTCTTCCTCTTTTTTAACCTCCACCCATAATGAAACTGTAAGATCCTTATTCACCATCAATCTATCACAACTGCATGTGTTCATAGATTTACATTTTTAAGTGCTAATTAAAATGAAGGAACAGTGTAATGGAGCGGGAACCACCAAGTAATTATTATTTTTTTTGTGTGAGGAGGATAACAGTGAAACACCTACCAGCAGCAACACTACGTGGGGATGGAAAATGACGGCTATTAGCACACACATGGGAGGGAGTACATAACACTGATTATTCTCCAAGGAGGCAATGAAGACACAGACTCCTCTTTAAACTCTTACATAACAAGCATCACCTATATGGGCTTGCTGCATTTCACTGTAGCCAAGCTGTCTACACAATATCACACAAAGGATAGCTTTTACTTCAAAAGGGTGCATTTCACTTCGACAGAATTTGAAACACTTTCTTTAAATGTACCGCAGACATAAATTACATGTGGGCCATTAATGTAAAAACCTAAATTTAAAAAATGCATTAACTACACAGTTAAAATCCACAGAGCCTTCAACCAAAACATTGAACCTCTTTATCTGTGACTTAATTATATACTGAGAGCGGCTTTTGATGACAAATGATAAACTTCACAGCCTTAATAAACCGTGAAATTATATTACCTGATGAGGAAGATTTTACATGCAACGACTCTAAATAATGTTGCAAGCTTTGAATCTGCAAAGACTAGGAAAGAACAGAATTGCACAGGATGTTCATTTGACTTAATGAGTTTTGTACACACCAGTTCTGGGATAAACTAGAAGAGTAATTTTAGAAATATGTTTCCTTTTTAAGATAAAACAGCACCAGCAATCCAAGCACTAGCAGTGATTTTGAAGGCTGGCTACTAGATTATTTATAAAGTATTTCACTGTATAATTTTAGAATCATTCTTCCATCACTTTTGACTCATATGTTATGTACAATCATGAAAGACTGAGATGTGATCCCTTGCATTAAGCTGTTTGAAACCATCATTTTACCCATCAAACCAAACAACTTAGTAGCATCAGCTCTGAATAATAATCAAAATCTCTGATGCTGTTTTTTATTTTTGAGGAGCCATCACTATAGGTCACTGCAAACAAGCCATCCACGAAACCCTCTCTGTCTTTTCAGGTCGTGGCTGATAACTGCCCACAAGCTGAAGGAACAGGCTCTGCTCAGGGGAAGCACAAAATCGAGTTGCACCGCTTGCTTAGAGGACTCCACATGTTGCTAGGAGATAACGTTCAACAAATTGAAAAGCATTTCAGATTGGTTTAATCACGATCTTGGCTAATCCCCGCACAATGCACTTTCCAAAACCTCAGGAACTGCAAACAGACATCACGTAAAATAAATATTCCAATTTTAAGCCTCAAACTTTGTGATGACATCTAGGAGAGGAACATTTCAGATTAAAGACCCACTGGAATGGGTAAAGAAACCTCTACTGAATACAAACTAGCTGCAGTGCTTTAATTTTACTCTTATAGTTAATTCTCTGTTATATTAAATTAAACCAGTAAATGAAATTAGCATTATTATATTGGTTAGCATACACATTTATACAAAGCAACCTACGGTGTAATCCATTTGTACAGCTGGGCATTTTATGTACTGATTCAGTCTGGCCCTGGAATATGACGAAACAATCTTCAGACTACAACGAGCAGTTAATCACCATGCAAACTGCTGCTTATCCATAAAAGCACAGGAAATAGTTTTGTTCACCATTACAACAATGGGTAACAGCTTCCAAATTCAAATTAATTTATAGGACCAATAGGAAATTTTGATCAAAATAACTTTACATTTTTTTCTTTTCATCCAGTCATCAGTGCCAGATAAGTATAGTCCTTTGAAGTCAGAAGATAGTGAACTTACAATTTGCATAAGAAACCAGCTTACTAGTAGATGCATTATTATAGAAGACCATCTCTGAAACTTACAAAGCTATGGGGCCTCAGGATTGGAAATGGCACCTTTGCTCTTAAACCATCTGGCATTTCCAAAGGTCCATTCAAGGTCCATTAATTTTATATTTTGTACAGCAAACATGTAAAATTGGATTTTTTCTAACAATGTATTTTAAAATTGTTTCTGCCTTGCTTCAGCATGTATTTGACCCAATCTTTGCAGAGTATCTGAAAAGCTGTATATTTTGAGAAACTGACATCGTACGAATCAATATGGAATGTCATCAAACCAGTGACAATTTCAGATCAATGAATGATTTCTGAGGTTCATACTGTAAATGAGCACAGGAGATGGCTCACTGAATCCTAATAATGAAAATGGATAGCTGGCTTCTTTTCATTTACCTAGCAACAAAAAAGGGCATATAATGAATCAAATAAAAATACTAATTATATCGTTGATGTATACAGAAAAATACTGATCATTTTATCTGTATGAATCTTATTTCTTGCATTGCTGAGGTAAAACCTAGGCTAGGAATCTCTCTCAGTAGATGAAGGGTCAAGGCGACTATTGCATTCCCGGTACAGTACTTGAGGAATCAGTGAATTCGCGGTTATTTCCTTAAATTTACTTTATATATGCATCTCGGATAGTGAAAAGTGATCCACCTCATTGCTGCAAATCTCCCGCCTACTAACAATTACACCAAACTCTGTGTGTATTTTTGTTCTAACCCTTTACACATTTTTCAGGGAAATCACCCTATATCATTTTCATTTGTTTGGTTCATGTAACTGCTAGGGCTTCTCGATATGCAATTTTATATTCCATTAAAGAACAATATTAAAGTATGAATTACGTAACAATAACCAAGTCCAAAAGGAGCTTAAAGAGTTTCAAAAATAAGAAATAAGAATAAAAATAAGAAATAAGAAAAAATATACATGTAAATTACATTTCATTTCTGTCTCGATTGCGTTTCTTTTAATAGATATGTCTAATAAAACTAACCATATATTACACCAAATCACAAAAGGACGTACAGCATTAAAACTGAAAATTATAATTCGATGATGCTGGTTTAGTTCATTCAACACCAAATAAGCAGTAATCCCTGAAAAAAAATCCCACTAAATGTGAATGAACAACATAATGTCTCAAAAATCCAGGGCTTTTAAAACACTGCTAGAAATATACCGCAGGTGCTGCGTAAACATATACAGTAACTTGGTGTTTGACAACGAGGAAGCTGGCTAACCGGTATACCGCCT
Source organism: Boulengeromyrus knoepffleri (assembly GCA_026770805.1). NCBI lineage: Eukaryota > Metazoa > Chordata > Actinopteri > Osteoglossiformes > Mormyridae > Boulengeromyrus > Boulengeromyrus knoepffleri. The sequence goes on along the minus strand of JABJVO010000008.1, from coordinate 23,697,000 downwards.
GGGTAAATTATAGACAACGTTAAATACAATTAGGCTTGGATTTGTCGGCTATTTAGGGATGGCAAGCAATATATAACTAGGCACACATGTATTCGTTTAATACATGTAATTGGATTTCATATTGCTGAGTTGAATCAGTGCGCGGACGCAAACGGACGGACACGGCGGCTCGAGCGTGTGTTGCTATAGCAACATGTTAGGTCGTTTCCCACTCATTTGAGTTTCCTAAAAAACATACACAATTTTTTAGTTACAACAACAGACACACATTTACCGTACACTTATTTTGCAGGGCCTATATTGAAGACTCGCTGCCAGATGCTGCCGCGATACTGCTGTCGCGTCTTTTTGAGTCTTCAAGAATGGCACGTAGTAGTCTGAAAGTTTTCACACGCGAAGAACAGAAAGGTGGACTACGGCAAGCGGACTGAGACAATTTGTGCGTAATGGAAAATGTACATCAGAAGTGATTTGCCTCAATTTAGCCATATTGGGAAAAGTAATTCTGTTACGTAGATTTAATTTTCAAATATTTTGATTATACCCTAAAAATATATTTTGAAATATATAGTTTTTTCTCTTTACCCAACATCGACTTCAAATGTAGGCTAATAGTAAATACTTCATAATTATTCAAAACATTTCGGTTCAAAATATGCATGGGTATGTATCATTTCTTCCTACCGTTTTATTGTGGTGTAATTGCATTTCCTGGTTAATAAAATTTTAAAGTAATGTAAATGACATCTATTCATCTTCTGACCGCTTATTGGGGTCAGAGTCACAGTGGAGCCTGGAGCATATCATAGTCAATAAAGGGCACAAAGCTGGGCTGCACCCAGGAAGGGATGCCAGTCTATCACAGCGCACACACCTACTTGCACACTCGTATACTATGGGGAATTAAGAGGTGCCTAATTAGCCGAATTCATTTCTTTGCACTGCGAGAGGAAATCGGACATGGAACCCCCCCCCCCACACACACACACACACACAGCAGAGGTATGACTCGAGCCCAAAACGCTGGAGATATGAGCAAATAGTGCCGCCCCCTCAGCCTCTGTCTGTTCCTTCGAAAATATTTTAGGATGTCTGTCCCCATCTAGTGTTCATTTGTATTAATAGATTCTTTTTATTTACATATTTAACATGTCGTGAGGTGATCATTTAAATACAATCTTTATGTAATTATGTTCCTCATATTCATGTTGTCCACATTTAAGTTTTTAGTTTTAACTGAAATATATATAAATTAATGTAGTTTTTAATTTAGGTTTTTAAGGTTATAATACAGCATAGAACATTGTTTCAAACATTACTACTAGATTTCAGTCTGTAACAGTAAATGAGTCGTACTTCAGAAATGTGAGAGAGAGAACAATTTTCAGGATAGGCCTACGTTATGCTAGTTTGAACCAACAAAAAAAAAAACAACACTGGTGTAATAGTCAGCAAATGACACCATGTGGCTCAGATTTAACGTTTCTGTAAGTCATCAGGATTCAACAGTGCTACCTACCCACTGTGCTGCCCATTATATTTTATTTTTCCATTAAGAGAGGCCTTTCTGCACTGTACTGAGCTGTTATTTTTGTACTTGCGACCTTCAATTTAGCTTTAATGATTCTGGCTATTTTCCTCTGACCTCTCTCATTACTGAGGTGTTTTCATACACAGAAGTGCCCAGACTGACAGTTTATCACACCATTCTCTGTACACTAGATGCTGCAGTGAGTGGAATTCCCAGAAAAAAAGACTGGTTCTGAGATGCTGGAACCAGCAATTAAGTCCAACACGAACAATCACACCACACTCAGAATCACTTAGGTCACACATCATAGCCATTCTTATGCTTAGCCAAGGCATAACAGAACCTCTTGACCTAGTCTGTGTTCTGAATGTATTCGGATACAGCCATGTGATTCACTGTTTGCATTAAAATGTATGTGTACTTTATTTGCCTTACATAAAAGCACATGTCAGGGTCAGCGCCTATACCTGACCCGCCCTATAACCTTTGCCTGCTTGGCCAACAGCCATTGCTGGCCATTCTGCCTTTTCCCTGCTCTCTGTCTCTTGCTTATCAACCCTATAGTGTCTTTCCCCTATTCCTTAGACTGCTGTGTAGCTTAATGGGTTGAGCATTTGGTTCCAAGGCTGAGAACCCTCTGGTTGTGGGTTCTAGGACAGTCTCACTTGTTTTCTATTTTTCCCTTGTCCAGTGCTCATTTATTGTAGTTCATTCCACCTGTTGCCTGTTTCCCAGCTTTGTTTGATTGATTGTTCTTGATTATTCACACCTGCACTTTGTTAGTTCTCAGTATCAGTGTATTTAATTACCTGCCTTTATTGATTTCCCCAGTCAGTCATTGTGATTTGTTCTGCAAGTGTTACTCTACCTGTCTCCCTAGTCTCTGTATTACCTATTTCCCTGTGTGGGTTTATTTATGCATCAGCTTGCAGTGTTTTCCCCTTATTTCTGACCCCTCGTGGTTTTTTGGGATTTGTTCCCATTGACTTTGGTTAGTTCTGTTCTTAATAAACCCCTCTGTCTTGGATCCGCTAGTGTCACCCTGCCAGCCATGGGATTCAAATCAGCAACCTTCCAATTACAGATGCAGAGCTCTAATCCACACACCAGAGGAAGATCAGGAAGTACTTATAATGACTTTCAGGAGGGCTCATCTGGGATTTGAACCCTGTGCCTTTCATACCCAAAGTGAGAATCATACTGCTAGATCAATGCGTCTAAATCTGGAGCTGCAAAGCAACAGTGACACCTACTGGCCATGATGCTGTCCAGCAAAATATAAGCAAGCATAGGCTAAAAATGAGAAATACATACATTACTCAAATATCTCAATGCAGCTTTTATTAGTACATTATTGCTATGTCTTCCTTTGGTTAAAAGAGTACATTTCTTAACTAATTTCCTTTTTGGAAATTTGGATAAATATTCCATTTTTATATCAAATTGAATACGTTTATTGTTTAAAAAAAAAAACAAAAACAACTATCCCACTGCTTTTACTGGTGTATGAGCAGTGCCCCCTCCCCTGGGTGGGATGTTATCAGAACACAATAACAACAAATATGACAATATAATGAAAATTTATGATATATAATAAATGCATAAAATTGTGGAAATGTCATTGTGCAGAAGCAAGAAAAAATGAGTAAACTAAAATAATTACTGTCAGGAAATACAAAAATGATCAAAAATGATTATGGTTCTTTGAATAGGAGACATATATGCTTTGTAGTCTTATCTTTCTGGCCAGATATGTAAGAATGATGGAGTGTGCCATCGACAGATTAGCATTTTAATGCTAACATTTCTCATTAAAATATGGATGCCTCTGGAGAGCCGACTTCAGAAACAGTGCAGTGGCCGTGAAGACTCTCCTGTCTCAGACTGACTTCCGTCTTTTGCAAAAGACGTTGTTGATGAGCTGGGCCATGGACTTGGAGCCGCTGTAGCGCCGCCGGTCGGCCCGGCACTTCAGACGCTCCGCGGCGTGCCGGATGAGCTCAGTGAAGAGGCTGAGGATCTCTTGGTGGCCCTCTGCTGCCGACACCTCCCGGAAGTGGCACTTGTTCTCCAGGGCCAGCAGACAGCCCTCTTCCTGGCACACCTGCCGGGCGTGACACAGGTCCTGCTTGTTCGCCACCAGGCAGACAGGAATCTCCCTGAGCCAAGCCAGAGTCCATCAATGAGCATCCAGGCCAGTCACAGATCACAGCATTGCTTCACCCATTTCGCTCACCATGCTCCAAACCCAGCACCGTCAAACAGTATGTTTCTATTGCTATAATGTGTTTTAACTGTATAAGGAAAATACAGGTATTTGGGAAACATTTTACTTGAAGCTATTATTTATAATGCATTATAGATATCTTCATAATACATTAAAATTATCACTATAAGCATTAAGGAGGCTTTGTACTGCATTATGAAGGTATCTATAGTGAACTATAGACAAGAACTTCATAATGCAGTTATAATACATAATAAACATGGCTATAATGCGTTATGCCTTTTTATAAATATTTATAGCCACATTTATAGTCCTTTATGAATACATTATATGTTATGAATGTGTTCATAGATTTTTATCGACATGGAATTCATAGAAAGTGTTAATGTTATTTGTTTTGAATGACCAGAAATGATTTATAATGCATTCTACAGATAAGAAACACTTATTTGTAGATACACGTCTCTAGATAGCAGTGGTCATCTTGCAGTTATCTGAGTATGATGAACGGTGAAGACTTTTTGCTACTAAATAGATTAAAAAAAATCTATTTCATAACAATAGATAAACTGATATATAAAAGTATTTAAGTATAAAATCTCCTGACATTACAAATTATCTTTCAGGATGTTGGCTTTGATCAGCATCCCCAGCAAAAAGTCAGTAAAATAAAAGCCAGGTGAAGAGGCGTGTTGTTTCCAAAGGATAGTCGACGATGCAGCTCCTTATGCTTCATCTTGCAGGGATCCTAAGTGGCACTGGGACCAGGCTGCGATTCCAGTTGAGTTGTAATTAGCTCATATTCTATCATTTTGTGCTTCTACTTAGCATTACATCCAAATGACTTTCATGTAGTAAATGTCCTTGAAAAATCGAGTCCTGCTAATATTTGATCAAATTTTAATTAATATGCAAGAGAAAATTGGACAATAGCTGTTATGGGGCCAATTCAATTGTGCAGAATAATTATTTTAACGATATAATTAACTTAAGAAGGCCCAGAGGCTCAAAACCCACCAAGTATGTTTATTAAGGCAATATTCCATAGCAGGCATTTGGCTCTGTGATCACGTTAAGTCTCATGTTTTAATGGCTGCTGTTTTCCTTGTCCTAATAAAGTCATGTTCAGCACTCTAATGGAGCATTTTGTGTTATGCTGCTTGATTGGTATGTGCAGGCAGAAGTCCCATATGATTGGCTCCACTTTCAGTCCAGGGAATAACAGCATTAGCCTATCAAAGCCCAATCACGCGGTTCCTGTCAGCAGCGCACCTCGCGCCGCTGGGTCACGGCGGGACTCACCCCTTGCAGTCGGCAATACGGGCCTCCCTGATCCGCCGCAGGATGCTTTTGGCGTTGAGGAAGGACGTGCGGTCAATGATGTCATACACCACAATGAAAGCGTCTGCCCATTCCAGAGGCTCCTCCAAGATGCACCTGCTGCCCACCCTCTGCCAGGGTTTAGGGTGGGGTGGGGGTACAGTTCTCATGCAGCTTAACATGGTAAAGCCATCACGCACTACACTGCATCCTCCCAACTCCCATCCCAGCTGTGACACCTTCCAGGATGACAGAGAAAACAGGCGACGGTTCACTGCATAACCACGTAAGACTACATACATCCATGAACACCCTGCTTCATTACATTCATACAGGCCCCTACCTACCTATTTTTGCACAACCTTATCTGTGCTGTACACATCGTCTCATACTTGTGGTTTTGCACTATTTGTTTGTATCTGTGCACTCAGTATGCAGGCAGATTCCCCCTTGGGATCAGTTGAGTATGCCTGTCTATCTATCGATCTGTCTGTCTCTGGTAGGGCACATCGCACATTCTTCAACCCTTCATTCGCCCCTAATTACCAGCTGACCTTCAGAAGCACTATATGCGTTGCCCCATGTTCGGCTTTGCCAGTCATGTGTCTGGCAGTGTAATTGTCAGTTTAACGCTGCCATTTTCCCTCCCTTGTAGCTTAATAGTTATAACAGCTGAGGTTAGTGTACAGTCTTGTACTGCAGCCTCCAGACTTCATAATAAAGGGAAAACCATTGTATAAAATCGCCTCACATGTCCCATATGTAGCTGCATTAATCAGTGATCAGCTTATACTGTCTTGCCAAGTTTTTAAAGGTAAAGTCCCTGATATGTACAGCTGCAGAGCATGACTTCAGAAAGTTAAAAAAAAAACTACAAAAATGTGCTATACTGAATCTAAATGGAGCACAAACATGCATTCATGTGAAAGAGTGGAATTTCCTTTGTAGTGTGCAGCAAAGCAGGCTGGACCGCAATAATGGAAGCCAATTTAAAACCCAGTATGGTTCAGCATTACACGCCACCGGAGGAGTGTATGATGACATAAGTATATACCTGAGAACACGGATCAAAGACTTCCAGGTTTAATTGCCTGCCATCTACCAAGAACCTTTTATGGTATAAGAAATCTGTAAAGCAGAAAAGAAACTTTTTAATATAAAAGAATCAACTCTATGTGGCTATTGTAAGTTGGCCATAGACATTTTAATACAAAGAACATAGGCAGGTTATGTAATTTCTTGTCTAAGTATCAATAAGTCCTAAATAAACACTAGTTGAGTGCCATTGCATAAAATGGGTAATGTGACGCGCATAAGAGTTCAGTACAGAGCAACATCTCCTGGCTTATGCTGCTGGCAAGCAAAATAATGCATTTAATAAAAACAGCCTTCATGAGAGGGGTTTGGAATCATATACCCCATGGAAGCACATAAAATGAATAATGGGGAAAGGGTAACATGACCCTAATTTCACTGAGCAATTATCAGGCCATTCCAGTGGAAATTTCTTTCGTGTTGCAAGAGGCGTGTTGGGCTTGCGTCACATGACCTCTGCAGCGGACTGTTCTGGAGTGCCTGTGTCTTGTCTTTATGCTTCTTTTAGAGACGGTCTCATTCATGTGATGGACTTAAATCATAACCGCGGAGAGCACAGTCCAATGCGCACGACCGATGTGAACGCAGACACTTTGAGGCCACATGGAGGAGCGACACGGCAAGGTGAGCACTCACTGCTGCTGGAGGCATACTCTCCGATGAAGCGTTTAGTCAGGAACCTCACCAAAAGAGCTGGGGAAGGCAAACAACACGTTCAGCACCAGGCCACACCATTCCGGGGTTAATCTTCTGGGGGTCAGCACAACCACTGAGTATTACTAAAGTCTCACAGGCGAGAGTGAAACAAGAAAGTTTATGTAGATTGGGCCAAATTTGGTTTGTATCTAGGAAACAGAATTCCCCCCCCTCCCTCCCGCCACCCTATAAACGCACCACAAGGGCATTTTTGCTAAATGCTCTCTTGCTCGTGAGCTCAGAGAGTGATTCTGCGGTTTTATTTACTACTGCTAACATCGCATCTGCATTTAGCCTCAGCCACTGCTGCCCCTGTCACCCATTCCCTAATTTGCTCTCCTTAAGGACCTCAGGTAATTAATCCCTGATATTTAACGGCACCGAGCTCACTCCAGGAGCCCGCGCCAGCCTTGTTCCCCACCACTGTACAGAAAAAAATGTAGTGGAAAATAAGCTGTTTTATAAAATGAGGGCATTTATTATACCAAGTAGATTTATTTTAACTGGCCATATTTGGCCTGTATTTGCCACACTGTCAAAAAAAAAAAAGAGAGCCAATTTGTACCTTTGCTTGTCACTGGGGCTGTACCCTCGATACCCTCGAGGGGGTTCCAGTTGTACCCTTAGGTGTAGGTAAATGAACCTTTACTTTGATTTAAGGTACAGAAATGGACTCTAAGGAACATCCCCAAGGTACAAACAACATCAGTGTTCCCACAATGGTACACAAATGTTCCTGATAGTCCACTTCTGTATCTTAAAAGGTACAATTACCAACAGCTAAGGATACTATTGGCAGACCCTTGAGGATACAGCCCCAGTGACAAGCAAAGGTACAAGTTGGTACTCTTTTTCCTCACAGTGCACACATAATTTCATACTGCAACATTTCAGAAGAATTTTGTAGTTTTACAGTAAGTTACTTTTTTGTACATTTCCATTCAGTGCCCTCAGTGTATTTTCAGTCTAGTTGTCGAGATGCTGTGCAGAGACACACACTCACAGCAGAGAGGTACCAGTCACTTACCGGACTTGCCCGCTCCCTCCCTGCCCAGCAGGGCCAGCTTAATGTCATTCATGTCTGCACCTCTGCCAGAGCCCCCAGCCTCCCAGGCTTCTGCACGCCGCTGTCTGCTCTCCACCTGGGAAGCACCAGGGACCGTGTTGCTTGTAGGAGTCGCTCTGCTACCAGAGAGCTCCCAGAAAACATACAAATGCACACACACACACACACACACACACACACACTGCTCCCCTCCCACCTGAGAGACGCTCCAAGTCGGAATACTTAAAGCTGAGGTTTCTTCTGCCAAAGTTATTTCAGCGTTCCACAGTTTATTGACTTTTGTAGACTTGTACATTTTCTGTAAGTTTCATTTCTCAGATAAAAAGTTGGACTTGAAAGAGCACAACATTGAAAAAGTCACGTTTGACTGTTTTGCTGTGCTTCATATGTTTATCTCATCACAGTGACACTCGTGACTTTTTTGTCTCCACTTAAAACAAAGGAAATCATTTTTTATCACAGTGGAAAGTTGTGTTATAGAATAAGTTTAAGAGACTATTGTATTTCTCATCCAGTGAGCAGTATGATAGTATAGACATTATATACTTATGTGTGTGCATTTCATATGTTTACTCTTAATTGCAAGCAGAGTTATTCTCATACTTCCTAGGTGACCTCATCTTGTTATGGCTATTATGGCGGCTGTTAATCTTACAGTCACAGTCATATCTCAGTGGTCTGCAAAACATTACAGACATAAAAATAAATTCCTGACTGTATCACACACCAGTTGCATTGTGGGAAGGACAGAAATACAACTACCAGGACAGAATACAAATTCCAGGACAAAATACAACTACCAGGACAGAATACAAATTCCAGGACAAAATACAAATACCAGGACAGAATACAAATACCAGGGGCCTGTTTCAGGAAGCAGGATTTCTTGCTTAGCCAGATAAGTTGTCAGATTTAAGGTAGTCTGGGCTAAATGAACTGTATCTTTGTTCACTTATATTTACCCCAGACTACCTTAAATCCAACAAGTTATCCAGCTAAGCAAGAATCCCTGCTTTGTGGAACTGGCCCCAGGACAGAAGGACAGAAATACAACTACCTTACAAAGCAAGATGGAGATTAAAAGACTGAAAGAACAATCAGTTTTCACACTTTTACCTTTTATACAAAATGTATTCAATCATCAAATCCTCAAATGAATTTTACTTAATTGCAAATTTTTAATACTGTTTTTATTATTTACTAACTTGTAACTTGGAAACAACTCACTACTCAAAGACCTCATAAGTTTTCTCACACCTCATACTTCCTTCCGGAGTTTTGATTAAACAAAGTTAAATATATAAATTGTGCTTGGTAAACCAAACAAACAGGAAGATCATAAGCAAGATGTGCATGCATGATTCTGTATTTGAGAAAGGGAAATTCACAACCCCCTTAGAGATCATTTTGTGGTATCATCAGACCTTGCAGCTTTTTCAGGGTGGAAATGGCATCGCATTGCTTGTAATAAAGTCACTCTTTCAGGGAAAATAAGGTAAGACAGCATTAATTCTCACAGGTGTGAACCTGTAACCAAAAAGTGTTTGGTCAAATTTCAAAAGGATATTAGTAGGCCTGGTTATTGTCCTATTTCTCAAAAAATATCCCCTGTCCTGAATAAATTGTGACCTGAAATCTGTGTAAATTACTCTGTGTAGTACAGTCGGCTAAGAAACTATATCCTTTGTTGTTTTTGTGGTATTACATGTTCACTTGATAATCAAAGAACATGAATATTTTAAGAAGTTTTTGTAGAGCAGTGGCACAGAACCCTGATCATAGATCAGATAGATGAGATTCCAACAGAGAATTTGGAATACTTTTGGGAATGATCTGAGTCCCAAGTAAGGTGTGTTAATATCTAAATAATTACTTCAATAACGCAATTAGCATCTGAAAGTGACACTCTGTGGTCCTTGAAGACTATGGTTGGGCAACCCAGTTAAAGAAGAACACAGATGTAAAAATAACAACGTATTGACCTCCTATATTGCCATTTTTATGAACTTATGCAAGAGGTCCAATAAAAGCACCACAATTCCCCGATGAGATCCTTGCCTATAACTGTCACACAACACTAAAACAAACCCTTTAAAAACTTGAACGCTGAAAGGCTCCTCCCATATTTAGAGTTCATCTGGCCCTCACTTTCTCTGCATTAGGTCTGTTGGGATTAGGATGTGCTGTTTTCACACCTTAAAACAAAGCCACCTTCATGGCCTATTTACCCGTCTCCTTCCCTCGCTGGCTCTTGAGCCTCTGTAACCCACGGTATGGAAGACGTCGTTGTTTAGGTAAGGACGGCGGCCGAATTAAACACAAGCAGCATGTACAGTCAGCATGGCATCAAGAATCTTTATTGCCAACTTAATTGGGAGAAATGGTTATCAAAACAATATTTTAGGATCAGCGAAACAAAAAAACGGTTCTCAGAAACAGTTTAAATGATGATAGGTGCTCTCAGAGTAGGAATGGGGGCAGATGGCCAACTATGACTCAATAGTAAATAGGTTTAGATGTAACAGGCAGTGATTACTTTGTGTCTGAAACTTGGATGGCTCTGGAGAGACTCTTATAACAGCATCCACAAACAGGCAATAAGCGTCTTAATTCTGCAGGTACTAGGGGGTTACTCCCAGGCTGGGGGATGATCTGATTTGAGTGTCACTCTGTTATTGCCTGGTGATGAGGTACACAAGCTGGGATACACGAGAGAATTGCCTGGATTTGCGGTGCATCTATGTGGAAAATGTTTTTTTCCTTCCCAAAAGCAATTGCTGCATTCAGACTGCAGTATTCAGAAATGTGACTAAATGATAAAAGCTGTCACCTATTCACCAATGCTGTCCTACAATGGCAAAACCCAGAAACTGCATATTTTATCAAAACTGAGTTATGACTGAAATTGGACATTGTGACAGAGAGCTACTATCCAGTAGGTTTTCTATCCTACCTGGCTTCTGATGAGCCACAGCTGGCCCTGGTATTTACCTGAGAACAGGTGTGGCTCATCAGAAGCCAGGTAGGATAGAAAACCTACCGGACGGTAGCTCTCCAGGACCGGAGTTGGAGACCCCTGTCTTAGACATTGTTTCATCTCATGACAAAATATCAACTATGCTCAGAAAACTGAGTGTGAAAATCACAGTAATTACAAAATTCACACTAAAACCAAGGTATAGCGTGTTTTTTTCTCAGTTTCAGTGTCACTGTAATTACTGTGTTTTACCTTTGCAAGGCCGAATGGCCTTAGGCCTTTACTGCACAGCTACATTACGGCAAGTGTATTATGTCACTTTATCTAGTGCTAACTTGATCTAGTAGATTAATGTAGTAGAAAGACTTCACATGCAGTAAGCAGGAGCATGTCTTGTTGGAAGAGCACATGTGCAGCCTTGGATGTGGAAGAAACTGGGATGCATCCAATGAAGATGTTTTGAAAAAAAAAAGTATCTTCCAGCATTGCAAGAAAAACGGCCAGAAAAGGCTGCACATGTGCCCTTCCATCAAGACATGCTCCTGCTCTTTGGGCGGTGCTTCTTCAGAGGTTTCTTCTTGATATCAACTCCAACATGATCCTACTGACCTGACCTTACACCTAGCAATTTTTGGCTTTTTCCAGCACTGAAGGACACTTCCTGTGATCGCACCTTTTCCAGTCGTGCCACTCTTGCATCAGCGACTTTCCAGTGGACACGACAGACCCCTAGAGAAGTGTTCGCAGCAGTCATGCAATCATGGGTTAAACATTGTGAAAAATGTGTACGTCTAGAAGGTGACTATGTTGAGAATTGACAGCAGTTTCTGCTTTCTGGGGTATTTTCTTTTTCAGAAAAAAAGATTAGGATACCTTAGGACTTGAATGTACCTTGTATTCCTCAAAATTCAAGCTTCAACAATGAGTTTGTTTTTTAGCTACCATGCTTCAAGATAAGGTCCCTGTTATCATCATGAGCATCCTTTAAGGGATCCTTGCCTCATTTACAGCTGGAGCTACAATGAGGCAAAGCAAGGAGTTGAGGTTCTCCTCTAGCTTCTCTTAGCAGGAGAACCGCTAGTGAAGTCAGGTCACATTTTAATATATAATGAGGCTCTTGAGCTGATTAATTAGGGCAGACAGAAACATCCATCCTTGTGTTTTTCATTTCTACTCAAATAATCCAGGGCTAATCTTGCCCCATCTTCCTTAATGTGCAGACAGGACCCCCC
>JABJVO010000008.1:23666152-23684756 GCA_026770805.1 Boulengeromyrus knoepffleri | reverse complement strand
AACCCGGGGCAACCTTGCCCCACCCCCCCTTAATTGCCGACCACACCCCCCCCCCCCCCCCCCCACCACCACCACCACCACACACTGCTGTCAGCTATCACAGCTCCGGCCCACTGGTCTCCTCTCCACATCCTTCAGAGCCCAAGCACTGCTTATTTTCAGCCAACGCAAACGTGATCAGGAGCCAGCTTATATGAAAAAGCCCTGACCATTCTAGTGCCTCTTGTTGTTATGAAAGAACTATAATGGACCTACATTTAGAGCAGCCTTTGGAGTAAATGATCTGAAGGAACGGGAAGTACTTAATGGAGCTGGAAGTCATTCTGCCCACGGAACAAAGGTTGACACAAATGAGGATATAGGTCCGATAATGTGCCACAGTATTACAGAAGATTGTTGATCAGCTTCCAGCTATTTAAGTCAACTTCGCAGTTTTTCCCAGTAGGATCTTTCTGGTAGGTTCAAAAAGAAAAGCGGAAGCAAATTGAAACAAAAATGTATATTTCCACTGTGTTTCATTTTGCTAATATATGTTCGGTAAAGGTCTTGTGATGGCAAACTTACTGGATTTTAGAATGATATATGTTATCTTTACCATCTCCCGTAAAGGCATTTGTTTGCAGCAAATGCAAAATTTTCCAGATTTTTGCAGGAGTCTTTAAACATCTAAACATTTTTGCTAGAAACATTAAAAACATGACCATTAGAGGTGGGCTATTTCCTACTTTAATGACAGCTGGAAGTCTAAATGTGTGTCTTACCAGCAAATTACAGCCTTATTTTGACTCAAGTGAATTCACTGGTTAAAAATAGGGATTGGCAAGCTCAAGAAATGAATTTTAATAATTAGGCAAATTATCAAAGGAAAAAAATGAACTGGAAATGACTCTGCTTTAAATAGCTTAAACGTATGATTACATTAAGTATTTTGATGGGAAAAGGGCACAAGAACCCCTTCTCTGGCAAGTGAGCCTGAAATCATTTTAAATGTCAAACTGATTTGTTTTTTTCTATAAAAAGCAAAATCAGGGTAACCTGCAGAAAAACGGCGACCGGCATCTAAAAAGGGAAAATCAACAAAACACAGGTGCGGTGTCTGTGAGCAGGAGCTACGAGGAAAAGGCCAGGATACATTTATTGGAATGTCAGCTTGTGTCTGCATGACCACGTATTTAAAAATTCTCTTTGGGATCCCATTCAGCTGGGTAGAGAATAAAATCAAACATAGAAGCATTTTGAAAGGAGCAGGACACAAGTACTATGCAGTGAGCATGAAGGGTTCCTATATTAACCAAGTGTGTAAAAATCCCCCCTAGAGTCTCCATCCATGTCTCCTCTCTGCACCTCAAAGACCAGCATGTGGGTAGATAAGTACTCACGCTTGGGACCCGAGATGCCATGTTCACTGTACCGTACCAGCTTCCATTTACTGGCACTGAAATCCTTCAAAACACCAGAAACGGCACCAGCCCTCTAACTCAAAAGCCTGTCTTAGAAAACGACACCGGCAAGACATCATTAGATGCTATTGATGCAGAGACGCAGCCTGGTATCGTGCCGGAAGCTCATCGTCGCAGTGTGTAAGCGATGTGTTCCTCACTGGTTCAATACAGAGAAACATTTAAATCAATTTCACAGGACACCCTGTGTTGTAGGTTCTTATGGTTTTATTTGCCTCAAAGCGCAATGTGAGCTTGACAGTTTGTGTTATTCTGCTGAAGTCGGAGCTACTACTGGACAGTCTAGTTGGTTTGTCTGCTACAAGAGGTACAGTAGGGGCGTCAGGTTACTTTTAGTTAAGGAGCAAAAACCTACATCCAGCAGGTCCATAAAGCAGGGCCCCACTGAGCAAGGGGATAGTATTGAGTAGGCTTATAAAAAGCATATGGAAAAAATACATGACAGCATTTTATTTTAAACAGAGCTACTGTATAATACATGGTAGTGAGTCCTTTACATCCTGGCCATAGACGAACACCAATAAGCTGGCAAGATTTACAAATATGTAGAGAATATAGACTTGAGACTGCAAATAAACTGCAAGTCAAGCCTCCCATTAAAACATCCAGATCATGCTACATCTCTAAAGTTAAAACAAAGACACCCTGAATAAATTTTATAAAAGGATAATTTTATAAAAATGTACACACACACACATGTACACATATACACATATATATGTGTGTGTATATGACCTGAAGTAACATGATATGAGACTATTTTCTAGGACAGATATAAGGTCAGCTTTCTAAGAGTGATATTGATAAAGGAAACTGAGTAATTCGTCTTTTAATAAATACGCCTGAACTATTGCGATAGCTTGTTGAGGAGGATCATGTAGTCACATGGACTGGCAGAGGGCTGGTCACATGACCCCTGTTAAAGGTGCTGTCTCCTCCAGTGGGCCGAGTGCCTCCTCTTCCTCTTTCGGTGGCTCTGCTCCTTCCTCTCTGGCCACAGGAAGCCAGCCACTCCGGCCCGGTAGGCCTCATCATAGTCCTCACTGTCCGAGTCGTCATCCAGCACGGGAAAGACCCTATCAGGAAAGACGTCCTGCAGCTTGGCGCTGAAGAAGGCCTCTAGACTGCGGCCAGCGTGGGCCACCTCGGAGTCTGGCTGCAAAACGAGCCACAGAGCCCAGGAGAACAAGAACCATGTCACTATCGCTCAGCTCCCCACAGCCTGACTAAATCCCACCTATGCATCCATTCATCTGTCTGTTCATCCATCCATACAAACTATAGAACCATTCAGACTATAGAACACTGCAAGTATTCGTGCAGTTCTCTCCTCTAACTGCTTACCAACATTTTTTTCCCCCCAGATTCAGGGAGTTTGGTATCATGGCCCAGTGGTTTGGCCTTTGGGGTGCTGGGTGGTTTGGCCTGTATGTCTCTGTTCGTAAAGTTACTGTTCAAATCTTGTGGTTGGCAAAGTGATGTCACCACAAGGCCCTTGAGCAACACCCTTAATCCCAACTGATCCAGGGACTGGCTGTCCCTGCTTTCTCAAATGTACGTCGATTTAGATAAAAGCACCTGTTAACCTAGAAAGGATGCTGTCAGAATAACAGCACTGTGTTCCCCAGACAGGCCTGTCACCCCCATCCTCATCTAATCCTTACTACTCCCACACCCCAAACCTCTACAATTTCTAGAAGTACTGGATGGATCAACTGGAAATGTGAAACCCAATAAATGTGTTTTTATCTGAATGCTCTGAAACTACACTATTGAATTGTTGCATTGTTTACATACCACTTCGCCACCTCCAGTCAGTATGACCATATGAAGTCCTACTTAAAAGCCTAACTTCATGTGACTTTTCTCAGTACAGTCAGGCTCACCAGATCTGCACTTGTTCTTCCATGAGCTGGCTAGGACTAGAGCTAAGTGACAAATTCCCCCACAATAAATTTCACACACCAGGGGGAACTTTGCCCACAATAAATTTTGCTGAACAAAAATACCAGAGTATACCAAAAATATTACTGTAATACCACCCAAGCCTACCCTACACATTATCCACACCTCTCTTGAAATCTTAATTAAAAGTCCAACTTTAATTTAATTCCCCCACAATAAATTTTTCTGAGTTCCCTAATGCCCAGCAGTTTGAGAAGTACAGACCTGTGCAGTGTTCCTCAGAAGAATAAGTTTCCTCATTATCTCAAGATAACAGCAAAAATTAATAACTGCAAGCACAGCCATTCTCGGCTTCCATAGTATCAGGTGTAGGTTTTCATCCATATAATGTTTTTGTGAAGATTCATCAAAGATCAAATAGAGTAATAAGATCAAATTCCACCTTAGGATCAATAAAGGGCATCTTAATCTTAAATACAGTTACCCTGTTCACAAGGTCAAGTGTCTTCTGCAGTCACTTTTCCCTCCATTTGCAGTAAGCAGCGTTGCCCTACAGGTTCCAAAAACAAACATCCGGGGAACACAATAATGAAGACAAACTCACATAATTGAACTTGGCGCAATTGCAGAACATCAGGAAGACGTCGGCCACAAACTCCTCTGGTGTGCAGTAGTGCAGCGGGTTCCTCTTATTCAGCTTACTCCTAATCACTGACAGGTCCATGGGTTTCCTGATTATCTGGTAGTAATGGCGCGCCTAGATGGGAGAAACAAGCATTCACATGCATGTAGCCATGGTTACATGTAAATGTTTATTGCAATTAAACAATAATTAAATTTCAGGATGAGTGCCTGAATGACTCAAGAAAATCCAGAAATTTAGTAAGGTCCTCAAGCTGAATATAAATTGGCATTCATGTTAAAAAGGAAGTTCTATGGTTTATGTATCTGGACATTAAAAAAAAATCACCAGGTTCTAAAATTATTTAAATCTTTTTCTCAGGTGTAAAACACACAACAGATTAAACCGTGTCATTGTTTATTTGACAATGGAGAAGCCAAAATGGAGAAGCCATATGTGGAAAAACTAGGTACATCCCGTGATTCAGTAGCTTGCAGAATCATCTTCAGCAGCAATAACTTAAAGTAATCATTTTCTGTATGATATCAGTCTCTCACATCATTGTGGAGGAATTTTGGCCACTATTCCTTATGGCGTTGCTTCAGTTCATTGAGGTTTGTGGGAATTAATTTATACACATCTCTATTAAGGTCCCAGCACAGCATTTCAATGAGGATGATGTCTAGACATTGACTGGGCCATTGCAACAAGTTGATTCTTTTCTTTTTCAGCCATTCTGTTGTAGATTTGCTGGTGTACTTGGGATCATTTCCAGTTTCGGCCAACCTTTATCCGTTGGACAGATGGGCTCACATTTGACTCTACAATACTTTGGTATACAGAGGAATTCATGTTTGACTCAATGACTGCAAGGTGCTCGGGTCCTGTGGCTGCAATATAAGCCTAAATCATCACCCCTACACCACCGTGCTTGGCAGTTGGTATGAGATGTTCGTGTTGATATGCTGTGTTTGGTTTCCACCAAACGTTTGGCCATAATGCTCAGCATTACATCTCAACTTTGTTCTTCTCTGTCCAAAGGACATTGTTTCAGAAGTGTTAAGGTTTGTTCAGATGCAACTTTGCAAACCTAAGCTGTGCTGCCATATTCTTTTTAGCAAGAAGAGGCTTTCTCCTGGCAACACTTCCAAACAAGCCACAACAAGCTACAGCTTTTTTTGTAATTGTACCATCATGAACTTTAACATTTAATGGTTTTTCCAATTTCTCTGAGCATTGTACAGTCTGACCTTGAGGTGAATTTGCTGGGTTGTCCACTCCTGGGAAGTTTGGCAACTGTCTTGAATGTTTTCCACTGTAGAATGATGGACTTTAAATTGTTTGGAAATGGCCTTAGAACCCTTCATAGACTGATAAGCAGCAACAATTGCTTCTCTAAGATGATTGCTGATGTCATTGATGATGTCACACAACTGACTGCTCCAGACCAGCAAACTGCCAAAACTTCTGCTTTTATACAGTTGGTCGCACTTGCTGATGATCAATTAATCAAGTGCATTTGATTAACAGCACCTGGCTGCTACTTACCCTCTCAATCCCTATGGAAGCAGTAAGGGTGTACTTAATTTTCCACACACCGATTCTGCATTTTGGCTTAGTTTTTGTTAAATAAATAATGACATGGTATGATATGTCATGGATTGCTGTTCATTTAAAGTTGTATTCACCTAATTTTAAGACCTGCTAAGGACCATATGATTTTTTATTTATTTATTTATTTATTTGTTATGTCCTGATACATATATTGAATTGAAATGAAAGTGGGTGTACCTTCTTTTTCACATGACTGTAACTAGCTCTGTAATCTCTGGTAAGTTTGCGTGTGTAAGTGCATGTATGAGCTGGTAGGCTTTGAGCTAGAGAGAGACTCACCAGTGGACTGACTGGCTCATGGAAGGGGGCACTGAGGATGTTGCAGGCGATGGACATCGTCAGCTTCTCGCATTTCTGTGGAGGGCCAAGCAAACCGGAAATGACCGTGTGAAACGGAGCCTCTGTCACGGTCTGACAGGAAGCACCCTAACCTACCCTCTGGTCACAGGGGGACAGGCCGTACAGCATGGCCTTCCCAGCATTCTGTGCGGCGTGACGTATGTTCTCACAGTCATACTCCATCTCCGGCTCCTGGATGTCCCGGCATAGCGTGCAGACCCAGTCACCCCTGCAGGGGCAGTCATAGCTCAAGATTACTGCCAGCGCTGACCTCACACAACAGCTTAAAACAGGAAAGCATAATGTAGGATGTGTGGCTCACGTGGGGAAGCTGAGGAGAGGTGGGATGTGGCAGGAGAGGTGGAACACCTTGGGACAGCGGTCACAGCAGAGCAGGTCACCCCCGTTCAGACACACGGCACAAAAGTCCTCGTTCTCCATCTCTACAGTTTCCTCACGATGGTCGCTCTCCAACAGCACAGCTTCAGCCAGTTTGTGGGGACTAGCACCGTGCACACACAGGCCTCCTGGATCCGGATCTGACTCTGCAATTATCTCTGGTATTTGATCGGCATCTGAATTCGAGTCCTGATCTGATTCCAGGTGCGATTCAAATTCTGGGTCCGATTCCGCAGATATCTCTGAATCTGGCTGCTGTTCTGATTCCAGGTCAGAATCTGATTCAAGCGGTGAATCCGATTCTAAACCTGGATCTGATTCTGGCTGTTGCTCTGACTCTGAATCTGCCTCAGATTCCACATCTAACTCTAAATCCAAATCTGGCTCAGATTCTGACGCCGGATCAGATTCAGATCTTGGTTCCGACTCAGATCTTGGTTCAGACTCAGATCTTGGTTCAGACTCAGATCTTGGTTCTGATTCCGATCTTTGGTCCAATTCAGCCGGTGGACCAGGATCCGATTCAGGTTCGGTTCTAGTGCTGGGTGTAAGGGCTGACAGTAGCTCCTCTGATCTCAGCCGGACAGAGGACTGCACGTCAGCATCAGGGTTGAATGATGGTTGGATGTCAGCTGATATTTGTTCAAAGGGCTCAGAGTTCAAAGGTGACCAACAAAGAACAGCAGCCTGCTCCTGAAACACAGAGAAAGAGAGAAACAAAATTACAACCAAGGATGGATGTATGAATACCAAACATTTTAGCATAAGCCTGCTTTCCAGCTATTCTGCAAACTTTAATATATGCAATCACTTATGCATCATAACATCTGGAGGAACAGAATTGGTGCCCTTTGTGGACACACCTTGGTAGATAAACTCTGCCGTGGATCTTCAGTGGTTGCGAGCTCTCTTTTCAATGCTGGGTCGGCACCAGGTCCGATTTCTACATCTACTGGTGGCTTTGATAAAAACCCTGGCTTTACTCGTATCTTCAGTCGTTCCAGACGTACGACTGGAACTCTAGAGCTCCCTGGAATCTTGATCGCCGCTTGGCCCATTCTGTCACATGAAAAGCAAAAGAGCCACATCATTTCCATCATGCATAACATGTAGCATTCATCAGGACAGAAGAGAAACTGCTGTACCTTGATGGCTCTTTCCTTGACGTAGAAGAACCGTCTTTACCACCAGAATTAATTTCTTCATAAGGGCAAATATCTATAAATATAGATATTTAGAAGTGATTAGATTAGAAAATAAATAAAAATATCAAAAGGAAAAAAAAATATCACAGACTACGTGTTCCGTGGGAATGCCGGACAGTTGCACTAGGGGTGGCGCGTACCTGGCTCTGTTTTACAAGCGGTCACAGGGGACACACAGAGCAGAGATGCGCTGTTGCTGCGGCTCAGGCTCACCGCCGCATTTGACAGCGGGCTTTGCACGTGTGGCGAGCTGCGGTCACCCTGGGGGGAGGCGGGGAGTTATTCAACACGATGGGTAGTATCGGCTTTGATTTTATGTCACGGGTATATTTCTCTCCTGGTCAAATTTAGGGCTTCGTTGCATTTTCACAATTTCCACAACATTTTGACAGTGTACAGAGTTAGTACCACACAGCACTGGAGTATTACAATGCTATGGGCTGATCGGACAGGCTTTGGCTTTGCAATCAGTTGCAGGATCCCCACAGAGATGTGGTTACCTGGCGAGCGGCCTGTCCCCGCTCCTTGGAGACTGTTGCTAAGCTGAGGGTGGACCCTGCAGAGTCGCCCCCTGGAGGGCTGCTAAGTGGTGCCGCCCATTCCTCTGGGGCCCCTCGGGATCCAGGTCTTGCGCCCTGCAGCGATGCTCTGGGAAGATTGTGGTCCGGCTCCAACATCCTGGGAGGGGTGGATTTCTATCCAGGGACAGAGTGAAAGTGAGGCGAGGAGAAGGTCTGAGAATGACGGTCACGGTGAGAATGTGGGCCAGAGGAATACTGCGGCAAACAGCTCGGAAAAGGCAGAGGAACAGTGGAGGAAGCGGGATGACGAGAGGCACCAGTGCAGAGTAACACATGCGACAGCACGCAACACGAGATCACACATAACGCAGGACGTGCTTAGAGCAGCGGTTACCGTATACAGTCTCGCACGCCGGTCGCAGGCACGCCGAAAATGTGGGTCTCCTTAGTGCAACTTCACAAATTCAAGAGGAGAAACTCACACACGTCTCTCACTGGCGGTAGCAGGTCCCTGGTTTGGGAGGACGCAGGCTGCTTAACCACAGCCCGCCCATTCCCCACACACCCCTGCGCACTGCGCAGCCAATCCCACCGGCCTGCCGATTAGCAGCACACACCTGCGAAGTGTCGGGGGGTGGGGGTGGGGGTGGACACTGCAAATTGTGATGCTGGCAGGGTTGGAAACTTGTAAGAGTGTAATTTCTTAGGAAAGTGTTTATTTGCATCTGGAATGGATAGATTGCAGGCTGGGAGATAACAAGGCAGAGCCGACCGCTGATCTCCCAGAATTCCCCTGGCTCCTCATTAACATCAGGTTAATAAACACCAGGCAGCTTCCTGGGAATGAGCCCTCACCTACCTGACACTTAGCAAACACGTTAACCCAGTATTGTGGGCTCCCATAAGCACACTGATGTACGATCACAGTGATGGCCTTCAGGGAGGGTTTGCATCATCTAAGGAGCCCTAACGAGCCTTTCTAACCAGGAGAGGGCGACAGAGGGCGAGACGCTTCCTGTGTGCGGACTGAAGTGAGTCAGGAAGTGAGGCAGTGGTTCAGGGTGGGGGTGCAGCGTGCTCTGTTGTGGGCCACACCGTGCAGAGCACACCACCCTGACAACTAAATGCTATGCTTCTCGATTACATCATTCAAAGTACTTCCTGTTTAAGAGACTCGACAGGATATGCCAATAAGCAAAAAATAAACCCACAATGTAAAATGCTTGGTCTCTGTGATCCTTAAATAAATGGACATTTTTCTAGCTTTTCTATTTCCTCATCTTTGGTATATATAGCTCCAGTTCCCACAGCTCTTACACTGGTAACTGATTAGAAGCTTATACCAAAGACGGCTTCTGCACAGTTGTATGTATTATCTGCCACATTATATGCAAAAATAAATATTTAGTAAAAGTAAATATTTAGGCTCATTCAGCCTGGGGGTCTGGCCACTATCAGCTCAGAGTACTGAGTAGTCCTGAGTGATATGTAAGTGCAGGAATGGTAGGGGGCACCATCGCATGGGGGGGCTGTTCGCTCACCCTCTGATCACCACCGTCAAGCCGTCGTTGCTCTGTCTCCGCTGGCTGCCGTCTACCCTGCCGCTCCGGGCTGCTCCCTGGCCCTGGGGAGGCTGCCTGCTCCTTCCTCTGCTGAAGCTGCGCAGTCGCATGCTTCCCCTGCACGTCCTGGTTGGTTCCTGCACAAGCTGCGGTAGGCGGGGTGGCTGCGTTGGCAGGATCTGCGGTGCCCTGAGTGGTGGCTGCCTGGTTATGGTGGTTGACCATGCCTGCTGGGCTCAGACCTGCAGCCACTGGCAGCTGCCAGTCTTCCGTCCTGCTGCAGTGCCCGGCCACCTGCTGCTCGCCTGCATCAGCTGAACTAGGCTCCGCGCATGTGAGTGTGACCCGTCGTTCCGGCAGCGACCCGCTCCAGTCTGCAGCCAACTGTACCTGCTTGGGGGCCGGTTCTGGCTTGCTCCAGACGGCAGCTGGCCGCCCCTGCTGCCTTTCGGCACCTGGGGAAAGCTGCGCAGACCTATTGGGTTCTGAGGAGTAGTGCAACGTGATGGGAAGGCTCGACTGCGCAGGTGCTGGCTGCCTGGGCAGCGAGTGGCTAAAGCCTAGGTAGTAGGCGTCCACAGCGGGCAGCAGCGCCTGCGCGAAGGGCTGCGCAGGCAGTGGCCGCGGATGGGCGACAGGCACCAGGCCGCTGTGGGGATCCAGGTGCCCGGCCAGCTGGGCCCCCTGGTGCAGTGATGGCAGCGACTGGGTGGCCCGGATGCACTTGGGACCATGAAGGTTTTGTTCCGGCCGTTTATCCTCCAGTCGGGTCACGGGCTTCGTGACGGACTTTGGTTGCACTGGCTGAGCTCGCTGCAGACTCTTCTCGGGATAGCTGCTTAAGGGGTGACACAGCGACCCCTGGCCCAGGGCTGGAGCCCGTGTGTGGCCTATCAGCAGGTCAGGGTGGAGTCTGTCGGACTTGGGGGGAGTAGCACAGTGAGCGCAGCACAGCTGGGGCCGGAAGCTGCAGCCCTGCTCCAAAGCACTGCGGCACAGAGACAGCGGAGCGGCAGCGCATGCGATCGGCTGGGGCTTCAGGACGCTCGGGCAGCCGCCACCTTCACAGTGAGGACCACTTCCTCCCTCAGTGGTCACCTGACCTACAGCAGGGTGAGCGAAGCACAGGGAGACGTCAGCATGAAGGCTCAGCTAAGCAGGGCGTCTGAAACGAAGCTAGTCATCTCTCAGAGATACAAATAGAAAAGCAAGTTATGTCTGCACAGACCTACCTAAGGTGGAAATCTGCCTGGTCCAGAAGCTGGCGTCCCAGTTGAATTTGATCTTCACAGGGGGAGACAGCTCAGAATAAAGCTGGGACACCAGCAAGCACTGCATCTGGTAAGTGATCTGAAGGAGAGGAAGGCCCCTGCTCAGTCACGGCAGACAGGTAACCTTTTTTCTCTGAGGTTTTTTTGAACTGCTGAGAAGTGCAAGTAAAAATCTCTAATAACAAAACCTCAAGTAAAACAAAGCAGTACATCAACTTCATCAACACCTACAGGGAACCGCACAGAAAAGACAATCAAAAAAGAAACATTGCCTCCAGGAAGTGACATCATGTACCTAAAGGTTTCTAATTTCTACCTAATCAGCAAAAGAAAGAGAAAACATCACCATTATCAGGCCTCGATAGTAGTGCAACAGAGAGACCAGAACGAACAGCTGGCATACCAGTTCCTTGCTAAACAGAAGCGGGTTCCTCCTGTTGTGCAGTGTAGCCCAGGATATGAAATTCTGCGCCTGACCCAGCTGGGCACACAGTTCCATCACCCCCTGCAGCTGGTTCTCGAGGTTCTGCCGGACCTCACTGGAGATTTTCTGCAAGCAGGGGCAGGAAGCCCCAAAGCCGAGGTTAAACTCAGTTGAGGATGAAGCAGCTCGTGAAACCGCTCATGAACCCACTTGTGAACCCACTCCCCTGTCCATCAGACGGATCACTGACCTCCAACTGCTCTATTAACAGGTTGGCACGTTTGGTGAGCTCATTCATCATGATCATCTTCGCCATTTTAATCTGATTCTCTGCTTTCCTCTGCATGTTCTTTATGGAATGTAACCTGGGAAATGCACAAACATCAACACGTTGATCAGGCCGAGACCTATTCCTGCTTGGCTGGCTACATGTAAAGCTGAACATTACCGCGTTCCACAACGATCATTCATTTGGCGTATTAGTGGATTGCTCAGTTCCGGCATGTGTTAGAACCCAAAAATGGTCAAATGTGTTCAACGCCACTGTTTCCACAAGATCTAGAGTGATCAGACTCACAGCATTTTGTTTTTGCTCACATTTATGAAATAACAATAAGCTCCCAGCCATGTATGCAGAAGAAGAAGCTAGGGGAGCCCCTCACCTGGCTTCTATCTGCTTTGCGATGTCCCCCACCACCAGCCGCTTGTCCTCCACTTGGGCCATCAGGTTCTCAAAGAGCCAGTGCTGCTCCTGAAGAGCTTTTCC
Organism: Boulengeromyrus knoepffleri; assembly: GCA_026770805.1. NCBI lineage: Eukaryota > Metazoa > Chordata > Actinopteri > Osteoglossiformes > Mormyridae > Boulengeromyrus > Boulengeromyrus knoepffleri. Next base: position 23,672,668 of record JABJVO010000008.1, on the reverse strand, counting down.
CACATGAATCAGCCTGAGGACATGGAGCAATTCACAGTGTGCGTCAGCGTCAAACACGCGGCCCCAACAATGCAGGATGAAAGCCAAGAGCACAAACTGGAGACCCCCTGTTTAAAGTAGCTAGATGCTTTTGATGGGCACTTCTTAACAAGGGAGAGCACATTGGTCCTTGAGATAAGCTGCCATCTCTGTTATGATAAGGCTCTTTTTCTAGTGCACCTGTGGTCTTTGTGGGTGAAGAGGTGGCAGCTGCTGCAGGACAGGAGGTCACAGGTCTCGCAGAAGAGGTCCAGCGGCTCCTGCCTGTGGTAGTGACAGTGCAGGGTGCTGGTGGACCAGCAGCCGGGGCCTGCGCAAGGAAACTGTGGGTTAGAGGGTGCAGACGCAGCCAGCTGGGCAGCTGTAGTGTGTTTTCAATAGAGGTCCCACCAATCACATAATAGCTTTTAACGAATCGAGTAATAGCTTTCAACCGAGCCCTGATCAATCAGGTAAGAGCTTTTAATAGAGGCCCCACCAAAAAGGTAATATCTTTCAGTAGAAGCTCCACCAATCAGGTAACTGCTTATAATAGAGGCCCCACCAATCAAGTATTAGCTTCAAACAGGAACTATATTTGAACAATCCAGTAATGAATAACAGGGTTCTGGATGAGATCAAGGTATGTTACAAATCTTTAGATAATAATTAAATGTTGTTAAGATATTTTTCTTTTTCAGGACAGTGGTAAGTCAGGTGAGACACCAGGGTGGTGGGGCTGGCATTCCATTGGTCATGCCATGCTATGCCAGCAGGGGCGTATTATTACAGTCTAGGAGCCCAGAGTGATCAGGGGCCCCTATTGGGTGGCTAGTTTGTTTGTTTTTTTTAATTATTATTACCATTCAATAAAGTGATCCTTTATTGGTTGTTTATTTGTTTGTGAATTGGGGATTGGTTAAAACTAATTCTAAATGTATCTTTTTTTTGGCACGCGTATTTTCTGTTATGCTTAGTCTGTTTCCTTTGTAAAATGGATTTTATGAGTTTGATAAATGAGTGTTAGGCCAGGAAAACATTCTAATACTAAGAGTGTAATGTTTTAAGATTACTGCTATTGAGATGCGTTGATTCAATGCGGTCTCTGTTGCCCTCTTTCTGCTTGCTGCATATGACTGATGTGAAAGTGTAAGCTTGCCTTTTTGTTGTTCTTCTGATGTGATTCCCCTCGTTTGATACAATGTCACATTCTCTTTAAGTAGAAATTATTACATAGTCACTAATTTTATAGTTAGTCATTGTATCGTTTTGGGGGTGTGGGGGCAGAAGAGGAGCCTATGGAAAGTGCATCTTGGGGCCCCTGAACTCATTATTCCGCCACTGAACACTGGACAGGACATGCACGGCTGGCATGGCACTGAACACATCCTGGCTGTGAGTTTCCTGCACACAACGCTGAGTTCTCACACGTCGGGGCCCATGCAGATACAGGTGGGAAGCCGCAAATAGCTAAACATCACAGTGACGAGCAGTTGCAAAGAGCCAGTTATGCTTTTTTCAAAACCACAACTAGCTTTATCTTGAAAGCCAATCACAACTTTTTTACTGCCTACTGAAGTAAACACATAGTGGACTCGCAGCGGACCAGGATTGCTGTGATACAGTGCACTAATATGTTACACTGCCTTCTTAATAAAGTGGCGATACATTCATCTAACTTCAGATATCCGTCTTCTACACATTTATCCTGCTCAGATAGCGGCAGTGGTGGGGGGGAACGGGAGGGGAGGGGGCATACCCATGTAAGCACGCCTCCTGCCTGCCTCAGGCAGCAGCGGGGGCCCGGGGGATGCAGAGGGGCCGGCCAGGGTGTGGTCCTGGTGCACGCTGGTGCACTGGTAGCACAGGCGCTTGTTGCAGAGCGTGCAAAGGCTCTGGGCAGCACGGGGTTCACGGCAGTCTGTGCAGCGCTGGGGGGCAAAAGGAACACACACGGCGATCTGTGGTCAGTCCCCCAGGCAGCAGCCACCGGGCACCAGCCACCAGACATCAGCACCAAGGGATCAGTCCCGGGCACCAGGACCAAGGGATCAGTCCCTGGGCACAGTACCAAGGGATCAGCCCCCGGGCACCAGGACCAAGGGATCAGAACCCGGGCACCAGGACCAAGGGATCAGCACCAAGGCACCAGGACCAAGGGATCAGAACCCGGGCACCAGGACCAAGGGATCAGCACCAAGGCACCTGCACCCCAGGCATCAGTGCCAAGGCATCACCCCCCAGGCACTGACACCTTGGGCACCAGCACCCTGGGCATCAGCCCCTGGGCATCAGCAGCAGGCTACTCAGCCCCAGGGACCCGCTGCCGGGCATAACGCACTCCTCACACAGCAGCACACCTCCGTCTTCCTGTGTTTGCAAATGAAGCCACAGTGGTCGGACGTCCCAAGACATGTGATACCATTTAAGAGGAAAACGGGCACGGTGACCCCGATGGGTGATTAGAGCTGGGTTTTTTAACACAACTGGAAACCAGTACAAAACTGGACCAGCAGGCTAGTACGGTATTAAGTACACTATTATCTCACACACTGCATTATGAAACATTTCCCCACAAAATACACGAAAGCCATGCATTATCTACTGATTTAATAATTACAAATGAATTATCTGAATTTTACTTATTCAATAATTTGACACATAAAACACCATATATTTTTTTTAATTGTTCAAATAAAACACTAAATAATAAATCAGTTACTCCCACAAAATTTCCCATTCATTCATACATGCTCTGCAGACATGCGCAAAATTAAACTGTCACATTTGAAATGAACTGCTTCCAAAACCCTGTATATTTCCCGAACAGGCAGCATTGCGAGTAGCAGCTCAGCATGGAGAGGGAGCCGTACTCACCTTGTCCATGGCAGCGATGGCACGCCGACTGCTTCACTGCGCTAGAGCAGATATCCACTCTCGCAACGGGGGCTGACGTGGGGGGGGGAGGCTGGGAGACACGGGGGGAGGGCTGATAGCTGCTCTACCTGCGGGCGGGAAGCAGCACGAGGCGCGTGTCACACTGAACCGAGGTGAACCCCCCCCCCCCCAAAAGGCTGCCATTCACAGTGTGGGCTTCACCAGCCACTCACGCGGTGCCACGCGCCTCTCAAATCTGCCTACTTAATTAAAAAAAAAAATTAAAGGAGCACATATATAAAGGCAGAGAAATGGGGAGGCAGAAAAGGATAATTAATTTTTTCTGGGACAAAAGATCCCCCAAAGCCTTTCCCGAAATGGAAGCAAAGGCCAAATGACCTATATTTAAGAAACTTGCAGGCAGTGAAAAGGCAGTGGGACTGAGCTGGGACCCAGCACAGCGCCCATGCCCTGCTTCCACAGCCACATCCATCCTGGCGCAGAAAGGAACAGGTCCCAGAGGAGCCATTCGCCGCACCGCGCCGAATGGGGTCAGACGCTTCTGGGTTAGGATCCGTCGATAAGGATCTCCTGAACCGCTTTCCCATCACCTTTATATCTGAGGACAGCCTTAACTAGAATATCACCAAAAAGAAAAACTCATCAAAGCGTTAAGGTTTTGGTGAATCTGTTCAGATTGACTCCCGGGCTTCCGCCGTACACAACGGTTGTCACTGAGGGAATTGCTTAACCATATGGGAGGAACAGAGGAACCAAAAACAAAGAAAACAAACATCGGCGTGAACAACCAAAGCAAAACCCACTCCCACCGCAGGCTGCTGCACAGCAGAAAGCCACATCAACCTGACCTACAAAATCTCACTACTTTCCCACCCTGACGATGCTCGGCTCTGTGCAGAGCAGCAGACAGCATCCTCTACCCAATTCTGCACTGCAGAGGTCCGCTTTGGGAGATCACACTCCCCACACCCTCTAAGCAAGTTTTCCAGGATTTCCACAAACTTGTCTTCCACTGCATTCCACCAGTTCATAAATCTCTCCCGCCTTCCAGCTGCTTCAGCCAGACGGCCAATCCTCAGGCAGCATGCAACACAATGCAACGCCACCCCGGAGAGCATAAATTAATAAGAATTTCATAGACCACATCTCCCTTGAAAGCACACCCATGCAACATCAATTATCACTCACAGGGGTCAGGTTCAGGTTTGACTCTTCCGGCTTAATCTTTCATTTTAATTTCAAATTCACGAGGCATTAATTTCCTCAGCAGCTTCGCAGATATTCAAATCCTCACACGAGGACTTAACACACAGCCCTTCCAAAGATAACTATATAGAAGCATTTGAGGGACATTAAACAATCATTTTTACATTTAAAGAATCATTTCTGTTAATAATGCACTTACCTCTGTGCCGTTGGTGCCACAATCCTTTGAAAACAGCAGAGCATCCTCTCAAAAGAGACTCTTCTTCTCTGCGGTTTGGGCTGTGCTACAGATGACACATAGTGACAGCTGGGGTCACAAGACAGGACACAGAGGGGGAGGATCAAATTAAGAAGTCTCTCAATTTCCTGTAAAATAAATGCAGATCGGCTGCTTGTCTCCCTAAGTAAAATATTAAGCTAGCTCTCATTGCATTGTCAAAGCACTGCATCTTCTCCTTCATTTACCTTTAGTAACTGTACCCTGGCAAAGGAGGTTATGTTCATTTTATCTCAACAATCACTATAAAGATCGTGCATAGCAATGCAGGCATCTATAATGAGGCATTAAAGGCTGCTGGGATATTGGGATATCACCCCAGGCTTTCGCTACAATCTCATTAAAACTACATCCATCTCTTCATCTATCCCTCTTCCAACAGCTTGTCCTAATCGGGATAAACACAATAAGCACAATAATGAACCCAATGACAAACTAAGGACATGTTGCTATTGATGTAAATAATAGATTGAAAGTGCAGATGCTTCATATGTGGGTCAAGGCTGGCAATTCACCTGCTTTAATAAAAACATCAATCCCTACCTCAGTGATACCAAGATCCCATGCGAATAACCACAGGAATGTCCTTTTACATTGTGTCTAATGAGACTTCTCAGCACACACTGACTTTAATACTAATAATGCTACACTGTGGCTGTCACATACTACTGCTTACTGTACTTGATCTCCCTCATATTCCAATGTTGCGCAAACCAGGGCCATCTCTGCCTGTTTAGGGACCCTAGATAAAGCTTTACTTGAGATACTGCCATACAAGGAAATTCATGACCATGTCCCTTCCCCCACAACACAGGTATTTCGGGGGGGGCGCAACTATAGCTGGAGCAGGCCGTGGTATTATGTTGTTATTGTTACCGGTGGCTGTATGTTAACAAGCAAATGTCACTGGACTTGGTTCTCATGAGAAAACAAAAAAAGCTTTGAATCCCAATAAAGGACTTAAATGTAATCTCTAGAAAACTACAGGTAAACTAACACTATTCGGCAGATTGATTTGAATGTTATACATTTAAATTAAGTTACAAGACTTATAGAATTAGATACCACCTGCAATTAAAAAAAATCCTTAAATCTTTATCGCAATCATTAAACTAGCAACGGTTTAAGTCAAAACTCAAAAACCAATACGCGTCTCTTCCTCATTTCTACCCTCGATAACTCGGGAGAAAACATTTTAATAAATACGATTAAATACAAAACAATCTGAAAATGTTTTAAAAGTAAAATCCAGCTATTCCTAGTTTTTCCACTAGGTGGGCGTACTAGTGCGCATAAAGGATACACTGTAACATTCTATCGAACTCACTGTAGCCTTCCGCAGCCTGCAAGGGCAGCTAAGAGAAAGGTAAATGAAATAGAAATAACGGTACGATTTATACCGTAGTGAGGCGAAAAGCTGCCTACTGAAAACTGTACTCTGAAGCAATGTATGATTAGCAGAATAGAGCTGAATAGAATATATTTATTGTCATCGTACAGGCACGGAACTCCGCGCCCGACCAGCGACAGCCTTTCATGTTTTAGGACTTCAGATCTTCCCTGTACTCATGTGCTTTCTTTATTCATTACTGATTACTGAATAAATGCACGGCGATAAACTGCATAAACTGTAATGAATGACAGCTATAAGGTTGCCCTTACTGAATCTGAGATCGTAGGCAGGGGAAAATATCTTTATTACAAGAGTGCTGATGTGGGTGTGGGCAGTAGGAATATGTCCGTAACAATATTTTGTGTTTTGGGGGGCGAGGGAATTCGGGAAAGATTTGGTCCCTACTAACATTGAAAACACCCTTGTTAAATAGTCATAGTTTCTTGCTAGATATCATTCATGGTGCAAAGGCTACTTTGAGAGCTGCTTTTATACACTAACACCGGGCTCGCGAAGTTCAAACATCCTCCATATGATTTCTCGGACAGATTTTTGCTCACAGTCCAAAAAGTTAAAGATGCTGTTCATGTGTTATTTGCCTACAACACAGAGATTGGCCAACTGAGACTGGACTGTGTCCAGTGAGGTCCTTTAATAGAGATGAGTATGGCACTCCTGTACATATCTATTTTTAGATTGTCGCATGACCACAGATCACTGGACA
>JABJVO010000008.1:23647869-23658349 GCA_026770805.1 Boulengeromyrus knoepffleri | reverse complement strand
TATATATATAATTATCAATGGAGGGTAGCACTGTTGCTGCACACCTTCAGGGTTGGGGGTATCTGTGCATGTGGAGTTTGCATGTTTCCTGTGTTATATGGGTTTCCTCCTTGCTTTTAGGGTGTAGTTCTTTGTGTGCACTCTGAGGGACTGGAATCCTGTCTAGGAGGTACCCTGCCTTGTGCCCCAGGCCTCCTGGGAATGTTTCTGAACTTCAGTCAAACACTTATATGACCAGTAGAGGGCACTCAAACCCTACAGAGTCAATGAATTAAGGGCGCTGACATATATGTTACACACAGATATTGACCAGAACCCTGTGCTGGATAAGAGCTTGGAAGATGGATAGATTATCTAAGCACTGTGCCACGCCAGCATGGAGGAAGCAGCAGAGCTGGGCTGACATCCTGACTGGTGACATGGGATTCAGTAGAGAGTAGAACAAACTTTGACCCAGATGGCATATACCTTTGGCCCTGCTCTTCCGCAGCTCCCGGTCCTGGATAAACCCAGCAAACATCTGGGACTCCATAAACACACCCAAGAAGCGACGGACACTCTTGGAAGCCACAGACTTGCGGAAGGCATCTCTCTGGAAGACGCGGTCACCCCGCTCATTCTGGGTCAGGAACAGCGAGTAGTGCCCAATGGTCTCCAGGAAAAAGCGGATAAAGGCCTCCGACACCACACTGCTGAGGGAGTTACACTCTGAAAGACACAGGGCCTGTGTCACATATGACCGGGCGAAACACTGGGACACAGGGCATGACAAAATGAGCATGTTCCTGTTAAGAATTCAGCTAGCGTGATAAAATTACACTTTTCAGAAACATATTACACTGTTTTAGATAAGAGAACACAGAAAACTGTTTCAATTATAAGGATTCATCATCTACTGCAGAGTAACTTTCAAAACAAGAAGGCTATCTTGTTTTGGACAGAAAAGTTAATCATGTCCTTTTAAATCACAGGGAAACTGCATCAACAGCTACTTTGGAACAAAAACTAATCTCTTCCAGCTTTCATCCCACCCAAATGAATAATTTGTTGTTAAAGTGACAAATAATTTCTGTGTGTCAACATAGTATGAAGAGCCTGAGCAGAAGTTCTGATTGGATTGACGGTTGTTTTCTTTACTAATTGGTTATATATGTAAAATGTTACCTTGTAGATGTCACTGAGAAGTTGTCGCCTACTATATTAATAAATATGTCCAAGTGTTATCAGATCCCACTTACACATTTTGTTTTCTGGTTTACACACTAAAATGAACCATATGTGGCTTGTTCCTCTTTTGCTGCTGCCTTGCATCACTGACATCACTCAGTTGAATGGTATCTCGTGATGCAATGCTGCATTTTCCTCCAGTTGTTAAGGTAATCAATTGCAGAGGGGAGATATGGTGCCACTGTTGGTCAATGGTAATAAGGCTCAGGTGTACCTTCATCCGATTCGCTGTCCGAGTCCTGATTGATGATGTCATTCCTCTGCTCTAGGGCCTGCTCCAAAGCAGACTGAAGTTTCCGTGGTAAGAGTGTGGCCTCATCATCCATCTAAACATTGTGAATGTCATATTTACTAACTCTTCTATATAAATCATCCACATTAAGCCAGGTTTAAGATTAAAATTTTCAAAAAATATATAAAACAACGTTGCCAGCAAAACTCTATGCCTCATGTTAACATCTGCAGAATACAAACCACGATGAGAGGTCAGCTTTGTGTCACTCCATGCTTAGATGTCACGCCCAGACTTGAATGAATCTTTAATGTACCTTGAGAGCAGCCATGAGAGTTATTCTGTTACTTTAAACCGCAGCCTTGCAGTCTAACACCCCAGGGGGGGTGAGGCACCACTTATTAAACATTTACTAATGACAATGTGGTTTATGCATGATTTTAATGACTAAGATGCTGCTGGTGGTTAATTGAAAATGTGATTGAATGCTCTCCAGTTTAATGTACTGGTATCAGGATTAGCCTGACTGTCCAGAGTGCAGGATTTACAGTGCATTGATTCATTTTGACGTTAGTGTGCAGGGATATATTGTTATAGGTAAACAATGAAAAAACTAGAAAGGATGCTGTCGGAACGACGGCACTGTGTTCCCCGTACACCCCCGATGCCCCCTACCCATCTAATCCTTACTCCCACACCCTGCAACCTATACAATTTCTAGACATGCTGGATGGATCAACTGGAAATGTGAAAGCCAGTTAATGTGTTTTTACCAAATGCTCTGAGCCCTACTAGTGACACAAAACTCTGACACTATTCATGTTTTGCACATTCCACTTTAATGCCAATTTGTACATTCTTTCCCGTCAAATTAGTTGGCTAACGGTATTTCTTTGTGTGTGTGTCTTAATTTCCATGTCTTAAAATGTCATTTATATTATTTATACTCATAAACTTGTATATTCTATTTATTTTTATCATTTGCACTATTCCCAGCGATTTCAGTAACATAACAGTAAAAACGGTAACAGATACATAAATGGTATAACTAAGTAATTACCATGTGATGTCAGACACAGACTTGAGACACATACAAACCTCATTGTGATTTTCCTCTGCGATCAAAAGCTACTGCTACCTAGACTGTTTTCACTGCACACACACAAGCTCCAGTTAGTCGCCCCACAGGCTCAGTGCGCTGTACATAAAACCTGTATATCAGGTGCCACACTAAACACTGAAAACTAAACGTTGTTAAATTACCCATTTCCAACTTTGGAAATAAACATACATTTATCATAATCAAAATGACAATGATCTATTCCACGTATGGTTCCCCCTCCCCTATCTAATCACCATTGCCCACCTCTGGCTCTATAATAATAATCAATACTTTATTAATCCCTTGGGGAAATTGTCTTTACATCTCCCTCAACTTGCTCTTTGTCCACGAAGGGCAGCCACCTGTTGGGGCGCCCAGGGAGCTGGGGGTTAAGGGCCTTGCTCAAGGACCCACAGACGTGCCGAGGCTGGGTTCGAACCGCCGCCCTGCTGATTACAGACACACAGGCTTAGCCCACTGCACCACACTGCCCCCCTACAGCAGGCTTGGATGGCATCGAAATTTTCATCTCATCACACTGTCCATATGGGGGGGGTGTCCACCAGCACCGATCGAAGCCCACGTGGCCCAAGTCTGCCACAATACATTTCCACTACCGGACTGCGACTAATAAAAATTTGTCAATGGCAGGGTTGCCGATCATATGAACTTTATTTAAGAATATTCAGAAAATCACCTCATGCTCCACAGTATAAGAATCACATACCAGTATAATGTTCCTGGGAAGTTTGACAAAAATTTCCAATTACTGTGTTCAAGTCAGCATCTGCCAGCCTCCCTTTTCTGCTGTTACCTATCGCTCCTGTTCCAGTTTGGGTCTATCAGATGTAGGTTTTCATGTTTTTGAGAAGTGGAAATAAGGTCCATCTCCCTTCCCTTTGATGCCACTAAGCAGCATTGATTCAATTTTGGGGTGATGTTTCCAAAATGTTTCTATAAAATTTGAAGAAGATCCATCAAATACATGAGTTATTTGGCTACTGAGGCAGTGTTTTAGGCGGCCAGTCCCAAAGCTGCATGTGTTCTCCGTCCAGGGAATACAACGATAAGCAATCTATGTATGTGTCTATGTATATAATATGTGCCATTGTGATACGTTTGATATGAATGTACATTCATTTTTTAAACTGACCTGTCTAATAAAACGGTCTGTTCCCAAGTCCACCATCAGTGCCTGGAAAAAACAGGACACAGGAAGCAATACATACTCTGTTAAATCTTTCAAGAGACAGAAATTAATATAATAATGACATTTCAAATCAGCATTACAAAACGTATCATGAAAACAAGTTTTGTGTACAAGCTAATGAAGAGGCACAAACAGTTTTGTCTCCAGTATATATATTTATTGTGTTTAATAATCTTGGCAAATACATGTTCCTAAACTCTCCTCAGTCTGTAATTGTATTTGTCAGTATGTGTCCTGTGATGGACTGGCATCCCACCCAGGGTGTACCCCAGCCTTGTGCCCTGCGATTCACTGGCATCCCGCCCAGGGTGTCCCAGGGTGTTGCCTAGGATAGGCTCCAGGCTTGTAGTGACCCTATACTGCATGAGTGGTCATGGAAGTTGTATGGATGGATGTAAAATAAACTCCATCCACTCTGCTTTTGGTCTAACAAAGAGCATGCCTTGTACCAGAGCAATCAAGTTAAAAACTAATTGAAGGTCTCTCCTGTGGTAAACAAACAGCACTGCTTCTGTGCAATACATATGTAAGCTCTCTGCTGCTGAATTCAGCACACTTGACAGCATACCAAAGGCAGCAACTTCCTCCATATACACGATGTATGCATTCAAACTGCAACTCAGTGTCGCTCATGTCCTGCTAATGGCTATTCATAATCAGGTGTCCCCTCTAGTGGTGACAGTCTGAAAACACAGGGACACTATTCTTACTCTGTGCCTTTCACATTATATAACCAAATCAAGGTCAGGAAACAGAGGAATGTGAGCTACACATCAAACAGAGCAACATTTACTGACATCAAAGTAACACAGAAATACAGAAAGAGCTTATATCAGCTTCATGTCCATTAGTTGCTGCAATTTCATGATGAAAAGTTAGCATTAACATTACATGACATTACCCATGATTTCAAGTTAATAAGTCTTCAAACTGAAAAAGAATCAAACTCAGAATGAATCACTGCCTTCAAATTACAGGCTAAAGATTGTTTACTCATCACCAGAAACCACCAGAAAAGGGCATTTGCTGCTGTTGCAGAAAAGAAAGTAGAAGTGAATTTGCCCCAGGCGATGGTGTGTCAGACAGCACCTAATGAACAACGAACATCCAGGAAAAAGCACCAGCTGACTTGTGAACCTCTGGGTGCAGTTTCTCAAATGTATTTTGCCTCCGGTATAAAGATACACTCTTAATAAATCTGAGAACACAGACACTCAAACTGATGCTCAGTGTAAAAGGCCTCATATTCACTCCCTAGCAAAGCTTAGAGAAACACCATCTAGATATAAATTTGGGGAGTTATATGAGAAAACAACAAAAAAAACGACAAGCTGTGCTGCTGACAACAGTCAACAAACCCTCCAGTGTGGGACAAATCCAGTGTGGGACAATGTTTTTCGAAACAAAGTAAAAAAACAAAAGGTTTGCTCAAACTCGGGGGTGCGAAAATGTTACATGCAGAGGTGCGAGTGAACAGTCATGCTCAGTCACAGGTGCAGAATAATGCAACACTGAAGAACATGTTTATGATGCGATATTTAAAACAGAATGAATAAGTAATTGCATAATAGACTGGACTGTAGCTTATTGTATGAATGAACATGAGGAGAGGGGCGGTGGAGGGGGCACATACTGTACCTCCTCAACGGGGAGCCCCTTCAGCTTGGGCAGCGAACTGGACAGCAGCCCCACCAGGAAGGGCGTGGGGCAGCACACGATGTCCACCATGGAGGAGGGCAGCACGGGGATGAAGGTGTGCTGCCAGGAGAAGGGGTAGAGCAGAGCCGCCACCGCGTGCACACAGCTGGACAGCGTGCTGCAGGGGCGGAGACACAAGGCGGAGCAGCCAATAAGGAACAGCACCAGCACTGCAGGTCGTTAGGTCGCTGTTACACGCAAATTACACAGCCATGTCTTGTAAGGTTAACAGGGTTTAGCTCATAAGTCGTCCTTGCCAATCATGTGTTCCGGAACCCATCATAGGCCAACGTCACTGGAGCGCCAATAAACCAGCAGTGTGAAAACACACGCAAATCGTCCTCTTTTATATGAAATCTCTTACACACGAGAGAAAACAGCCTGATACCTGATATCTGAATCACAAAGCAGGTTAACATTAACAATGCAATGCACCATCCCCTTTAATTTGGTATCAGCAAACAAAGGAAGGAAAAAAACAATGGCGACTACATTCTACAGGTGGTGTATTTTAAAGCAGTCTAACAAACCGGCCTCGAAAACCGCATCAGCCTTCCCATGACGTGCTGTTGTTCGGGGTCAGTCAACCCCTCCCCCCCGGCATCCCACATTGTAAAGGTTTTTCAGTGAAACCAAAATAATCAACCTAAGAGTTCCTTAAAAAGCCCAGATCCTCACAGCGCCTGGGTGAAGGGTGAGACACATGGTGTTATCCCGCAGTACGTAAGCATTACACTATTTCTGGATAGCTAAGTAATAACTCTTTTCCAACTAGCATTTAGTGTGTATAAATGTGTCCCATTTGGTTACAGCATCACACAGACATGTCTAGAGCAAACACAGCAGAGTGTAAGGTAACACCCCCCGACATACATGCGTAGCACTTTTGCTTTCTCACGATACCCAGTGTATATAAATAGAGACGGGGTGAAGGATCAGCCTACAACCATAATAACGGGTGTCACAGTCCTGGCTGCAGGCACTGTGGTCTCCCAGCAACAGGCATCCTGCAGTGATGCTGGGCAGCGTATCCCTGCATACCTGTCCGACACAGCGCACTCTCCTCCGAGCCGCTTCTTCACACTGATGTCTAAGCAAGTGAACCAACATCTTCTTCACAGTTCTACCACACAATGCACCTCCAAGAAAACATCGCTCACCAAGCACAAGCAGTGAGCTTAAGGAATAATTAAATGCATGTATTAAACACATTTACAACAATAGACTGTAAAGTAATATTAGATCGAATGACTGAATAACGGACATGGGAAGAGGCCTGCATTTCGCACACTGACAGCGACGGCTTTGGGCTGTACTGTTTTCAGCTGCCCAGGGCAATGCGAAATTCACAGCTTCCTCCGCCGGCATGTTGAAACAGGGAGCCGGAAGAGAACGCATCCCAACCTGAGCCACAGGTTAGTTAAACTGCAGATGTCACTAGAAACGGCACACGGAAGCCTTGAGGGCGACCTGATGGGGAGGAAGAGGTTACATGAAATCGAAAACCGCCATAAGAGAGAGAAGCTACCAGAATTTGTGAGAAGAACAGCCATTGGTTTGTGGAGGGGACCTTAAGAACAGGGATTCAATTGTAAGAGACTGGGCCTCCACGAGCGTGACAGATCAGGAATCGGGAGGGCAACTACTCAGCAGGATTAGTGGACACAGTGTGGAGATGCAAGGTTAGAGGTTCATGCCGGGAATCGTCGTGAAAGTGGGGAGGGGGGGGGGCTGCAAGAGGACAGCAGTGCAGAGGATTCAAGTCAGTGCTGTCATCGGGGCTTCCTCAGCCAGGAGAGACGCTGGGAACTGGGAAGCTGAGTCACTGCTCAGTGCTTGTCGATTTCCAGTCACTGCGAGGTAATAAACTGTGTTTTTCATGTTACAGCTTGCTGTCGTCAGCATAGAGGGTCAAGTCAGGTTTATTGGAGAAGGCTGTCCCTCCCACAATGCCGCTGTTAAGCTCCTGCAGGGGTGACTGCCCAGCCGGACTCCCAGAGAGCCATCTGCATGTCTCCTGATTAACACCCTCGTTTCACAACGGATTTGCTGCTCACTTGTTTCGGGTATCGTTGTCATATTTGAAGGCTTCATTTCACAGTATGCTGGAAGAACAGAAAAGCAGCGTCGGGGTGGGGGGGGGGCGGAGCATTTCTGAACAGCAGAACACAACCTACGTTAATCTATAACTTACTGATGTATGTAAACATGTGCTGCCTGGCATCACCAGCGCAGTGGGTGCAGCAAGCAAAGGCAAATGAGCTGCCTTGTATTACCAAGTCATGTCTACAAATGCAGCATGTGTCTGTACAGGCAGCAGCTTCACAAGTTTACATAAATATGATCAAAGTCAATCTTACCCTAACTGTCTGAGAATTCCATGATACAAGTTGCAAGAAAACAACTCTGGATGCATCATCAATGCATGTTACCAGTCAGTGATTGGTTGGTAACACAGTCACGTATACACGGGTCAGATCTGCATTTTGGCAGCGAACAGCGCTGAAGCTGAGTCAAATCAAAAAGTCATCAACATGCTTCAGTGAAACAGGATAACAAAGTAATACAAGATGCCTAAATGGGTGGATCAGAGACTTTCATTTATTAATCCAGCCATTCCCACACAGGTAGGGAGATTCCCAAAAGGGTAGTTTCAGGGTTATCGTGAATGGAAACTAAAATTAAAAGTTCAAGAAAACTTTTTCATAAACTGAAATAAAATATACAAAAATAAAATTAAAAACTACAACTAAACAAAATACATAAATTTTCCTTACAAAATGAACTGAAAAATAATATATAAACAAATGTTAAAAGTTCCTTTACTTTACTGTTCTTAGTACAATTTAGCTAAAGTAATGATGTTTACTTTTAATGATCACCAGTAATACCTGGAACATGTTTTACCCATTTTGAGGAAATTATTTTTTTTTTATTTGCCCTGTATTCCAGTAGGATTCTTTAAAGAAGACACATAAAATAGCTCTATGACTTTCAGACTATTACTAGATATTAAATTACTGAAACTTAAGGTGAAACTAAAATATATAAAAACTACAACGAATGATGTCTTTAAAATAAAAACTAAACTGGATTTCAAATGAAAATTGAAAATAATTAAACCTATGTGAGGTTTTGGACTGGCCTTTTCCGGGAGCCTAAAGTACATTCTGGGGTAAATAAGTCCAAGCCAGCTCATGAGCCACAATCTTTCCCATGGTGTATTTTTCATGGGAAGGGTGTAAAGAAGCTCTGTCTTCTTTCAGTACCTGTTTTATGTTGAAGAAACATATTACTTTATGTGTCAATGGATCCTTTCTGTTCCTGCGTGACACCGGGAATAAGCATGTTCAGGCATATACAGAGTAAAAAAATAGCACAAGGATAGGGTCCTGGCCAAGAGGCATTCGCCTTTCGCTGGTAACCTGCAGAAAAAAATCTTTGTTTTACTTAAGACATTAGCTATTTAGGTCATGCGGCATATGAGTGAATTTCTAAATACATCCTGCTGAACATCCTTTTGGAGGGGTTGAAAGGAAGTAGATGTTTAGCAGTTTGCGACAGAGCTTACATGACGAGCTTCGCTGAAGCATTCTGCGGGCTTGATGTTAGCCAGTTAGGAAACACTAATTGGTTTTATCAGTTAATTTTCCAAGCAGCTGTTCCCAGAGTGATGGGGGAAACTCTCAAGACACAGACATTGCTGTAAAGCGTGCACCCCCGAAAGGACAAGGCCAGCGTCAGAAGCCTGTATGCTAGAGTCATTCAGGCCCAATTCATGTCTACAGAGATCATCGTAGACGATAAATAACTGCTTAGCTGACAACATCACTTGCATCCCCACCAGGCGTCATTGTTTGGAAACATGAAACGGCAAGCGCTGCACCACGCCCATTGCCACTCATCAAATAAAAAGGCAGAGCTTCTCTCAGAGGAGTGACACTGTGGACATCAGAAGTACATACAGCCCTATCAGCCATGGCCTCACGGTGACAGCAGAGCAAGCAGTCCGAGGGGAGAAGTGCACAAAGAGGAAGCACATTCTTTCCACATGGCGTCACTGACCACCCCGGGGCCCCAACCAATGTTTGTTTAAACCGCCCTCTGCTATTTCAAAAATACACTCTCCAAGAAAGAACCGGAAGCCCATCCCGGAATTCAGCAGCTGCAGCCAATGGCTACGCTGCTGGTCTCTGGGGTCTCCCCAGCCTCGCTGCCCGCTGCCCACCGTCTGCCGCACTTAGCTGTGGTTATACATCCCAGCGAATCAGGGAGTTTTGCTCATTTAAATGCAGTTTAAATATGATGGGTCACAGATTTACAGGTTACATTGTCATTGTGCTAAGCACCTTTATGTAAAATGCTTATGCTCCGGACAACACAACCACAGGAGAAGCTTCCAGAAGTAGATCATCCTCTGCTTCCCACTAACCAAGGCAATCTTTAGGCACTGGGCTTAGGATAAGAGTATCAGAGAACTGACCATCATTTCTGAGACTCAGGGGCAACGGTTGGCAGCCACCTAGAGCACGAAACTTGGGGCCACATCAAGACAGCATTTCCAGAAGTTACATTTAGGGCTAAAAAATAATATGGCAATTTAAATCACAGCAACATGTCTGATATCTGCCCCCCATCCCAGCTGTAATGGAGTGTTCCTACTTTGAGACGTCACACTGGAGTCAAGTGGTAGCGGTTGTTTCATTGCTAAATGAACTGGCACAAAGTAGTCTAACAGTGCAAAAATACAAGACTAACATTACATCTCCCTTATGGTCTCAGATCTCTAATAAGGCATCCCTTTAAGGACAGGTCTCTTATATCTTGTAAGACACCCCTTAAAGGACAGGTCTCTGATCGCTAATAAGGCGCCCCTTTAAGGACAGGTCTCCTATCTCTGATAAGGCGCACCTTTAAGGACAGGTCTCTGATCTCTAATAAGGCGCCCCTTTAAGGACAGGTCTCCTATCTCTGATAAGGCGCACCTTTAAGGACAGGTCTCTGATCTCTA
>JABJVO010000008.1:23626641-23637658 GCA_026770805.1 Boulengeromyrus knoepffleri | reverse complement strand
AACTCTGAGCTATTAGTTAAGTTCTCCCCAAGCGAGCTCGATGGGCCGAATGGCCTCCTCTCGTTTGTATAGTTCTTTATGTTCTTTATGTTCTTTAACATTCCGTGGAGGTCAGGGACAATGCCAATGGATTGACAGATGGGGGTGGAGGTCCAAATCTTTAATAAAGGGAACTGGAATGTACGTTCCAGCCTCCCTGGAAGCTTATGCCAGGGTATTGGAGGTCCATCCAAGGGTTGAACCTCGGATCCAGGAGGAACAATGCAGAGCAGCTCTTTACCCCCCCCAAAACTACTCGAGGGTTCATGGGAGTTTGCCCAACTAATATAAATGTGTTTTGTGGACTTGGAAAATGTATACAACCGTGTTCCTCAGGGGCTCCTGTGGGGGGTGCAGGCCCACGGCTACGCGCCATTAAGTTTCTGTACAACTGGAGTGAGTTCTTGGTTCGCATTGCCAGTAATAAGTCAGACTTGTTCCTGATGGATGCTGGACTCCATCAGGGCTGCCCTTTTTCACCAATTCTGTGCATAACTTTTATGGACAGAATGTTTAGTTGCAGCCAAGAGGTGGAGGGTGTCCAATTTAGTGACCTCAGAATCACATCCTTGCTTTTAACAGATGATGTGGTCCTGTTGCCTTCATCAAGCTGCAGCCTCCATCATGCACTGGGGCTGTTTGCAGCTGAGTGTGAAGCACCCAGATTGAAGATCAGCACCTCCAAGTCTGAAAGCCAGTTTTGTCAGCCGGGGATTGGACCGCCAGGGCCTCCCTTGGCCGCCACCTGATCCACAAAGCACCGAACCCCTGACATTCCCCTTGCGGGTGGTGGGCCCACCTGGGGACAGTCCCGCGTGCCTCTTTCGGGCTGGGCCCGGCCAGGCCCCACGGGCCAAGGCCCAGCCACCAGGCGCTCGCCAACGGCCCCTCACCCAGGCCTGGTTCCCAGTGACCCTAGTCCGGGCGAGACAAATGAGACCCTGATGCCTTGCGTCTTTATCACCACACTTCTCATATCTGTTAGGCCACTATTTCTGCCTACCAGTCTGACAGAAATCTGTTCCATTTAAGAATCTGATCCATTTTATAAGAAACAATGCTTTCACCATAAACATGTTGAGCGTACCTAAAAACATTTTCCAACATTTTCTTGCATGCATGAAGCAATTTGCATGAATCATCACCCAACTATTTTGATAAACAGGAGTGGCAAAATGGATCTGAGATAGCAGCCTTAACAAACAGAAATTACTTCAACATAAATTTGTGCTGTTCATTGATAAGCTCAACAGAAACATCACATTAACTGTGAAGTTTTACTACAATTTTCATGCTTCTTGACACAGAGGACTGAGCAGTCCCAAGAGCAGGAGTAATTTGGTACGGGGGCGACAGAAATTACAGAGGGGACTCAATACTGTGGCGAGTGGGCGTGACTAACCATGAAACACTGTGATACTGCTCAGATAGTGTTTGCTCTCTATTTTGCTTTGGTAAAGGCAAACAGCGACAAACACGGGTATATTACAACAATCGTATTAAATGGAGAGAGAACAGCAAGGTTGACAATTCAGCCGAGGGTAAGTACTTTACTAGGTGCGTAGGCATCGACCGATATTTCTGTTCACTAAAAATCCTCACTCAGTGAAAGTTCACTCAATGAATCTAGTTTTCATCATACATGAAACTACACAGAAAAAAACATAAAAGTACACAAATCTGATTTCCCCTCTATTGCTCTGCGGTGCCCCATGAGGACTCACCATCGTCCAGTCTGGGAAGTAAACTGGTGTGGAGGACTTTGGTCCCCCAGCTGAGTCTGTGTTCTGATTTGCATACACAACCACCATTTGCCTTGTCAATAAAGAGCACATCCACCCGCTCCAATATGGACCTGATTCAGAACTAGAGATTTTTTTTAAAAAAGTGTAGCATTGTAGTAGATAAACTGGAATGCAAAAATGAGGGGGCACAGTATGACAATTGAGAGGGCAATGATCCATTGTGCCCCCGCCAATAGCACCGGGTCTGGGACTGAGTCTGAATGCTCTAGTGTTGAGTACTGAGTTTGAGTATTCTACTTCATATCATTCACACTGCAAAGGAAACTTAACAAGGCTAAGGTGACCCCTCAGTGTACTACAATAACTTTGCAATGAAACTCTTTAATGACAATCTTCTGGAGAAATTATACATTTCCATGGCTCCTGGGGCAATTGTGGGTACAAATTAAAGGATCTGGTTCCAAAAAGTCAAATAACCCACTTGGGGGCACACCTACCCAGCATGCAGTGCAGCTATGGAACGCTGCTTCACTGCTTTTGTATGCGTCATTCCATAAGATACTTGTGGGCTGACTTAGATCACAAATGCCACAAATAGTCTGAAATATCACCGCTAAGTACTGTAAACATAAAACTGCAGCCAAAAACAAGAGTCACATTCAGATCTCATAACGATCTAAATATGTCAGATAATCCAGCACTGAGCCATTCCTGAAGCACAAAAAACATGTTGTTGAATGAGATTATCATTCAGCATTATGCACTAGCCAAGCCATAAAAATGAAGCAGTTACAATTAAGCATTGGGTATTGCAGAAACTTTCCTCCGACAGTCCATCATTGCTTCTCAAATTGCATGGCCCAAATTCACATGAGCATTATTTGGTTCAGATGAGCAAAAACTAGGGACAAACTCTCGTGGAGCCATACAGCCATACTTAGATGAAAACTGCTTCATCTGTTTATCTGTGGGAATAATCTTTGTGGGGAATTCCATCTCTTATTACACTGCGCTGCTTCACTGAAGCGATGAACGCTGTCAGCTAAAGCTGATATCATATGGTTTAACCTGAAGAAGGCTCTCCTTGAGAAAGCCTACAGTCACTAAAGTCACAACGACAGCTGGACCTGATGATGGGTGCATCAGAAAAGACCACTGCTGTCAGTGCATTTCTGTTGACCTCCTGGACAAACTGTACCACTGACCTATTTTGGCTTTACACTGACAAACCTCAAATACAGGCAATGTTCACACTGTCTGAAACATTAAGGACAAAGGAATATATCAAGACATTGCTCCAAACAACAATGCTCAGCTGCTTTAATAACAGAAAGTACCAGCACATGCATCTTGGAAAGCACCAGAGATGATTGACATGCTGATGACTCTCTTGTCCTGCATTCACCTTCCACCTGCTTACACAATACAGGATCACAGTCCCAGGAAGCCCAGGTCACCAGGCAGAGGGCACCCTGGACAGGATGCTGCTCCTTTGCTGTCTTATTATTAGACCAAAAAAACAGCTGAGTTCAGTGATGCGTCACTTAATGTATAATGATTACTCATTATACATTAATGATAAGTATAATGATTGTCACGTCGGGAACAGGGAAGCAGGCGAAGGGAGTCGTGGATACGAATAAACGGGATTTATTGCGGGGTAACACACTCCAAAACACAGCAACATTAATGACCAGACTGGGGAAAACATACCTAATGCAGACTTAAATACATTGGACTAATGACAGCAACAAGAAACAGCTGGTAAACACAGGGAATCCACACGGGGTAAATGAGGGGGCGTGGCACACGGAAGCACCGGACGAGCGGGGCATGACACATATAAGGATATATATACGTCTCACAATGTGACAGCCAAATTTTTCCCCAGTTACCAGTAGATTTATTTTCATTTCAAGCCAAACTTTAATAATCAGAGGGCCACATGCAGTACACAAATGGCTTCGAATTGGTACATTCCACAGCTGAAATCTCCCGGTGACATTCATGTTTACAGTATAGACTTGGGGTTGGCTGGATTAGAAAGCAATTCATTATTAAAGTCCTGGAAGAGAAATATCTTGTTGTGTCCCTAAGCTGCTGTCAGAGGAGGCTTGGCCAAGAAGATAGATAGAAGTCACCACCATATTCCGGTGGTGCAAACTCCATCAGCAACAAAACACAAACAGGGGCTACATATTCAGCAGCATTCATCATTTCCATACCTTATGCCACATGAACCACTCCTGGCCTCCACCTCCACCTCCATCTCCTTCCTACCATCTCCTACTATCCTTTTTGTGATAAACATGTCTACACACAGCTTCTTGCCCACATAACTGATCCATGGTCAATCTTGAATTAGCTCTCTACATATGTGGTTCCACGTGAAGGTCCCCTTGATGACGATAAAGCTCTTCCTAGCTTCATTTTGCTTTTTGGTAGAAAGGAATCCACGCCATAAAAAAGCCAGCCCCACGGGACCGGCCGGTCCAGAAGACAGCTATGTGAACTACATCCACAACGAGGGCTTCATGCGTCACTGAAATCAGCTGGATCCACAGGAGCCTAGTGGGTCACATACTTCCTTAAAGCCCTGGCAGAGAGCTTACAGCAAGAATGAAGCCATCATACAGCTGATTTATATGGGAATGCAGTGCAGATATGCGTCCTGTTAGATTCGAGTGCGCTGTCGTAACTCTGCTGTTTTGTTTAATCTAATGAGGTTTTATTTCAGAAAGACAGAGTTTTAGACTTACGGGAAGAGCTGTCATCAAACATCTGAGCAAACTACATATAATTAGCCAAACTATCTACACTGTAATGTCATATCTGTAAAAAAATGTTTTATATTTTTGCTTTTCCAAACCTCGAAATTATTTAAACATAAAAAGTTAACTCAATGAAAGCTAGCAAAAACCTCCCTGAAAATGGAAGAATAAACATTAGGCAGCCCGAAAGTTTCATGCTGACATTCTCTGCTGAATATACCTGCTGAATCGCACAGCAAACAGTGTAAAGAAGATGTGTGTGATTCTGATTAGAAGAAAATATGAGATGGTACAGATGGTTTTTATGTAAGACGTAGTCCGCGATCTGCATGCACTCCACACACAGGAATAGCATGATTTCCTCAACAGCAAAGCCGCATGCCAGGCACTGTCATTCAAGGCATTCCAACGTACTTGGCAAGAATCAGGCTACCAAGCTTCCAGGCTGCAGTCAAGTCCCAGGAGTTTGCCAACATTAAGTATTTTCACTTGTGTGAGAAATATTGCTAGTATGTTAAATGCTGCAGGGACTGTGAAACCACTAGAGGTGTTTATCATTCCATGTAATGCTTCCCTGGGTATTACTGCAGTAAAAGGACTATCCTTGCCTTGTAACAGCAGCATCACCACCTTGGCCACAGACGGCTTACTAACCGACGATGTCCTCGTAGGCGTTCTCCTCAGTGGCGCTCTTGAAGCCGGGTCGGCTGCAGGTGTCCGGGCAGGTGGTGCCGTTCTCCGTGGGTGAGGATGGGTATGAGGACAGGAGGCTGCCTGTATCCTCTGATTCACATGACCCTCTGAGCCACAGCGATGCACGTCCATATCAGCCAAGAGAAAAACAAGCAGAGGAGAGTGATTGCCAAGAAGATGCATAGGGCCTAGAGGTCCCATGGTGCAGAGAGGTCTGGATGATCTCCTTCGTTCATGAAATTCTGCAAGGTGCCCTCTTTGCTCAGAGGGACCAACAGCACAGGTCAAAGCTACTTCAGACTTCTGAAGAAACCTATAATATCTCTTTAGTATTTAAGGCTCTCATCTATAATGCATTATGGTCAGCATAAGAATTAAGAATCTTTGTAATGTACTATGAAGGTATCTATAATGCATTATAGATGAGAGCTTCACTGGAGCTTATGAAGTATTATAATCAATACCATAATGCCAGATGACTGTCAATAGAAGATGCTGTAATACTTTATTAATTCTTATACTGAGCATTGTAATATATTATAGATGCTTTGTAAAGCATTATGAAACTTTCTATGATACATTATAGATGAGAACTTCAAGTAAAGTGTTACTTTAGTTTTTGGTGACATTGAAAAAATTAAGCCAAGAGCAAGATAAAAAAAAAAAAAAAAGTCTGGATATCTCATTATGCAAATATAAAATAATGTTCTAATGTCCTCTTTATTAGAAGCAAATGTCCTCTTTGGTTACACTGAGCAAAACCTTGCACATTTCATTGTCATATCAGTGCATTACAAAAGCATGTCTTACAGCTGAGGGAGCAGGAAGACACATAAATGAGTTCAAAGAGACTCAGGTTCACCGTTGGGACACCATAAGGAATCCAGAACATGTGCTCACTGCAGCAGAAGATGGCACATGTTAAACCACCTAAATGGTGCTAAACAGCTACACTTTCTGACCTACAGCTACAAACCTCTGTTGTTAATTTTTGTATTGAAGCGGAATACTTACAAGAGCCTGTAAACCATTTGGCATTTAAATATTTAGCAATCAAATCCAACACATTTTGGCTCTTTGATGTTTTGTAAAAGGATTCCCTATATTTTATAGCTTTGAGTGGGAACCGTAATAACACATAGTATCTAGTGAGAATCATTACTGTACAAGTGCTTAATTTATTTTTAACAAAATGCTTTTAAATCTCAATAATCACCCGCATTCCTCTCCATTATTTAATAATGTATCCCTTTAGACTGGTCATTAACTTCAAATGACGTTTAGACAGAGACTGACAATTGATGGCTATATGAAGATAAAGCTAAATCAAGACACAAAAGAACACTGCAGTATAACTGTCCTTGAAAAACAAAGCCTGTTCTCACACACGACACCAGCACAGCCAATACCTGACCAGTTACCATCAACCTTGAGATGTGACTGATATGTTTGCAAATCTGAGCACAGTAATTGATCCGTCTATCTGACGAACTTGCACAGGCAAAGTAAGTGAGTAACCAGATATACACATTTCCCAGTGTGAGAATTGAGATGGGAATGTTCAAACTGCCAGGAATGAGGCACTTACTCAAACATCTCTCATTATCAATTATTAGTTAATAATATCTGGGGGCTATGTGTTGGGATCTCACCTGTCTAGGGCCCTCCTGTTACGGCTGACATCTGTGCCTTGTGCCCTGCAGGGTGGCGAGGTGGAGGGAAGAGGGGGTGGGGCCTTAGCACAGCTGCTGGGGGGTAGACCATTGGTTGATAATGTGGTGCTGTGGCTCCGGTTAGCCTCATACTCGAAGGTGCGCTTGGGTTTGGGCACAGGGTTAACCGACATGCCTTCCTGCGTCTTGGCAGAGGGCGTCTCAGTGCTCCCGGTACAGGCCAGGTCAGGGCTGGGTTCCTGCTTGGGCTGCGCCAGCCTGTCGGGTCCAGGCGCGGAGTCTGGCTCTGCTGTCACCGAGCTGACGCTAGCCCGTTTGCTGGGGCGTGTGGTTTCCGCGTTCTCGGGCCCGCCTATCGTGAAGGATCTATGGCGCAGCCTGTCGGAGGTGTAGCAGCTGCTGGGGTACTGCGGCACGGTCCTTGGGGGGTTCTCCTTCAGCGCCTGCTCGATCTTCTGTATGCGGCTGAGCACGGCCGACGGCTCCCTGCGGCTGGTCAGGGAGCGCAGGAGGATCCCCGAGGCCTCGGCCCTGCCGGACCTCTTCTCGAGGTGGCTGAGGCAGCTCGGTTCCGGAGCAGCGGCCTCATCCTCCCTCGTCTCCGCGTACGAGCACCCGGAGAAGGGAGAGGACATCCTCCGCAGGCTTTTGATGTCAAAAGTCTTATTGCCGCAGGAGGAGGACAGGATGGTTGGGCGTGCTTCCCCCGCCGCCTCCTGCTCGCCCAGCTGCCGCTTCTCCAGACACAGGCTCATCCTAGGGAGTACCACCGTCTGATGCTCCCATACTGAAGTTTTACTACGAATGGCAGCAGAGTGAAGGCCAGTGATGGAGCGGCCCAGTGACAGGCTGCGCTGGTGGTGGACGAGAGCAGAGGGCGGCCCGAACGACAGGCTGCTGCGGCTCGCCGAGCCGCTGCTCAGCTCTGCCCCACCCCAGCTGCCCTCCTGCTTGTTGTCCTTCTGGCCCTGGCTGCCGCCTCCTTCACCCACCGGAGCACAGGCGTCCTTCGCCTTCAGAAGTCGCTCCTGAGTGCTGAGGGTGGAGCTGCCGTGTCGGCGAATGGTCTTGCCGGCCCAGGCACGCAGGCTGGAGGCCCGGCCGTCGGCCGCCTTGAGGGGGCTGCCCGGCGAGCAGCTCTCAGTGCTGTCACTCCGGGGCTGAACCGGCTCCTTCAGTTCAGGGAGGATGGGGGGCGGAGATGCCGACTGACACCTGGAACAAAGCAGGGGGGTGATCAGCAGTAGGATTTCCCAGCTCCAGTCACAGATAAACAGATAAAACAGAATCACATGTCAACATTAACTGAAAACCCCTATCACAAACACCAAGAGCGTAATAAAAAAACAACCCGAGTGTGTAATACAGGTAGATATTCTGCCAAGTAACTGATCATCAAAGGCGCTTAGAGCACATGGAAGAAAACACACCTCTTTTGAAAACTGGGGAGGAGAGAAGAGCGCAAGAGCATGAATAAGATGGATTCATTCTCAGATATGGCTAAATGTGAAAACACTGACCTCTAATGTAAAACAATCCGTGGAAAAGTACCTCTGCAATTTAACACTGGCAGAATCTAATTAAAAGTCAGAGCCAAAGAAAATATAATTCTTTGGTAAAAATGAATGCTTGGATTTTTCCGTGTAATATAATTATGTGGGTAGAACATATGCAGACCCCACTCATGGAACTACTGAACACAAGAAGAAAAGACTCTCATTTCACCCGATTGAATTAACCAGAGTGGCACTTTTCATGGGAGCTTCTGAGGACAGTACATGCATCTTAGCAAATTTTAATTTAGTTGAGTAGTTAAAACTATTACCCAGAACAATTGCCAAAATGAATTGCCTTGAGACTTCTGGTCTGGTCACCTCCAGGGACTTAAACAAACAACCTTCAGGAGTTCAAGCCCTTAACCACTACCACTCCTTAAAATAACAACCCAAAACTGCCTGTCAGCCCCACAGTCAGGTTGCCCTTGGCAATGGACCAATAGCATAGACCAAAACTGAATCCTAAGAGAAAGACATAGATATTCTCACCTAGAATGGAATCGCTACCACCTTCCACTCTTTTCCAAGTAACCGCAGAATTGCAAGGCTCCATCTGAATACTAGACTGAAGCACGCAAACTGTTGTGGCAAGAATAGTAAGAGCAATACTGAGCAGAGTCCAACAAGATGATCCAGAGCGCAGGTTGGGACAAATAACGGCACACCCCCACATCATGTGACTAAGGGCAAAAACTGGAGGGGGCGGGGTGGGGGAGGGAAAAAGACCAGCACCTGGATACCTCAAAGCGCCGGCCGGCTGTGTGTGTGAATGTGTGTGTAACCATGCGTGCACCACAGGACGGAATCTGTGTAGAAAGCCCCCCCCCCGCCGCCTCAGAAGAATGGGAGAGCATTCATTCTGAATGCCAGGATTTTAATCCCTCTCTTATGTGCTATATTGTTATTTCAGCTGAAGTCATTACAGGCATTTTGCCATATTGTACAGATACTTTCAACAAATTAGACATTTTGCGTGTAATAAGACTCTACATTCAGAAGACAAAGTGTTTGTGCCTATTTACCTAGGATATTGTATTTGAATGCAACAATAATACTTCCTCATGTTAAGTAGATGTATTTTTATATTTGTGGTCAGTTGAAAAGAGGATCGTTCAATTTTCCAAACATGATTGCCCAAGGTATATCAAGCAGAACACATTATTTTTACTTAATGCATTAAGTACCAGGCAGAGTGACAGTGTATAAATTCAGCTCTTACCATACAATCCCTGAAGAAGCACCTTTGAAGCCTGTAAGGTGCTTTATGATCTGGCATCATGAGACCCTGATGCCTGAGCCCAGGTGTAGCCCTTCCTGTGCCCCAAGAACCACACCCTGTGCTGTGCTGCTAAAATGCCCGTCTGATCCCCACCACAGCTCAAATAAACCAATAAGCATTTACACCCCTGCAACAAAATATAATGCCCCCCTTATATATAATATGATTCGGTTTGATGTCCAAGGCAAGTCAAAATGTGAAATGAGAAAAAAATAGGATAAGGAAATATTTTATTTAGCATATTAGAAACAGACCACAATATTCAATAATGGTACTAAAATAATGTGCTTGTATGAACTATTCCAGTGGACCTATTTTTATTTACAACCAGGGCTGTACTATATATCCAGCAGGCCCACATCCCATCCGTATGAAGCTGCCCAAATTAAAATTCAATCCACCATAGAATAACAGAGCACTTTTAAAAATACCCCCTGGACAAGCCTTGACTTTAATGGTTCCAACAGCCATAAAACAAATCTGCTAGATTCCTTGCGAGTTCCTACAATATATGCCAAAAGAAAGCAAGTGCAGGACCCCTCCGAGCTGCTGAGCCAGATTCGGACCTGTGGGCTCCAACAATCCAGGACATGCCAAAAAAATGAGCCCAGCAGAAATTCCAGCCGCGTAGTGTGAGGTGCCAGTCACACGGGGGCCCACTGACACACGGGGGCCCACTGACACACGGGGGCCCACTGACACACGGGGGCCCACTGACACACTGGGGCGCTGTAAAGAGGGAAACTCAGGACAATTCCAAGGGCTCCTGAGTGACAGGGGCCCCAGAAATTTGTAACATAATTGGATTGGTCTGGGTTGGGGGCCCAATATGTTATGCTTTCATGGGGCCCAAAATCTGTAGCAGGCCCCTGCTCAGACATGAAGCTCCAGGCCAGGACCACTCTCCAGAACGGCCCAAAAGGAAGGGTTGCCAACTGTCACGCATCCCGCGTGATACTCACATTTTCAAACTGTCACACTCACACAAGAAATCTTACAGCAAATGTATATTATTCCATTATAAACCTAAAATTAGCTACAGCAAAA
This sequence comes from Boulengeromyrus knoepffleri, assembly GCA_026770805.1. NCBI lineage: Eukaryota > Metazoa > Chordata > Actinopteri > Osteoglossiformes > Mormyridae > Boulengeromyrus > Boulengeromyrus knoepffleri. Next base: position 23,626,855 of record JABJVO010000008.1, on the reverse strand, counting down.
GCACTGGGGTAGTTTGCAAACCCTACATACTATTTACAATGTAATGAAACTGTTACGTACATGATAATGTGTGTGCAGACTTGTCTGGAATTGAAAATCTCACGCCAGCCCTGAAAAGGCAGGCACTCTGTGTCACTGAGATCAAAAAAGGCACAGGTCACCCTCTTCGCTCCGCCATCCCGCCATCCTCGCCCCCCTCCCCCCCCCCCCCCCC
>JABJVO010000008.1:23593436-23621677 GCA_026770805.1 Boulengeromyrus knoepffleri | reverse complement strand
CCCATGTTCTAGATGGCTCAGTACAGAAGCTGAGCAGAGAAACCCCCATGTTCTAGATGGCTCAGTACAGAAGCTGAACAGAGAAACCCCCCCATGTTCTAGATGGCTCAGTACAGAAGCTGAGCAGAGAAACCCCCATGTTCTAAGGTGCTGGGCTGTCTCTTTACTCCAGCTAGGTGCTGAGTTCAGTCCATCAGACAAAGGGGAGTGTTGACATGGGTTGAAATGAGTCTACCTGGGGCTCTTGCACAATTTACATAGCAGGGATAAAAATTCTGTAGCTTGATCTTTATAATTACAAAATTAATGCAGCTATTGCAACAGAACAGAACCGAGTCCTATAATAGTGTCCCCCATTTAGAGGTGGTCTTTGCCAAAAGCCTTCAGCAGCTCTGGTTGAGACAGTCAAGCTTAGTGTTGCTCAGATGTAGAACTACAACAGTAAAAATAACTATAGCATTTTGACATTTAAAGTCCTTAATTTTCACAAAAACACTCTTGCCGTTTGATAAGTACATACAGTGCCTAGAAATAGGAGTTTGGTATTCCTGTTAATCACACACATAGCAGTGTCAGTTCCCAAATACGAACGGCATTTTCTGACGGCATTAGATACATGAAAGGTCCTGAAGTGTCTCCAAGCAGTGGGGCTGGAAAACCGGCTAAGGCTTAAATTTGGGGAGTTCTGGTGATGTGACACAGAGGCTTATGAACACTGTCATAAAAGTGCCTTTGCTTCTGTCTCTGGCTGTTTTCCTTTGCATACATCACATTATATTTCATTACATTTCTTGATCTTACATCACCAAACTTGAGGGTTATATCAGATAATAATCTCTCGTTTTATGAGAGTGGGAGACAGTGTTTACACTTGGACAGTGATTTCTCAGGCAGCTTGTTCAATTCCTTATTTTAATCATTAATGTAATAACTATGTAATAAGAGTAAGAATGAAGAGGTCTTTGTCTGTGGTGTCCTTGGGTGACAAGGACAGTGGTTAAAATGTAGCTTAATTATCAACAGGAGAAAACCTTCAGTGTCAACTTGGGTCTGACATGGCCTGGAATGTAAACAGGGATAAAATGGCACTGATGACCCCTTCTTTCTGAACTATGATTGACCATCTGAATATTCACCTGGAGCGAATACAGTCTTACATGCATCTCATTTGGAAAATGAATATAATGTGTGAATACAAGACTACATAAAGCGAGCAAATGCTCCAGTAAAAGTAATGTCAATTTATTTAACTATAAAATTCACCCGACGCTTCATCTCCAAGGTGGTTACACAAGGTTCCTGTTAACAATAAAATATTCATAGAGGTTTTGCTGGGCTGTGCGCAAAACTAAAAAAATGTCCCCTGTAACACCATGATGGGCTTCAATCAGCCACGCTCATGAGAAGAACGAGTTCAGCATCACGGTAAAGTGCTGCCACAGACCCTCTGCTGAAATTCTGCTGTCTGTCCTCCAGACAGACGTCTTAACAGTTGGGTGGTCTGGTTTTCTGCTGAGCGGCGGCCTTTACATTTTAAAAACCAACGTGGTGCTTCCTTGCAGCCAAGAGTCAGGGGAGAGGAGACAGTGTGAGACCCACCAAATCCTCAACACTTTCCAGACCTTACAAATGAGCAGGAGACATGACTAAAAAGACCTGTCTATGCACAAGAGAGCACCAACACATGCACTCTAATAATCTAACATGGTAAAGGCCAGACTGTGAGCCTGGAGCTCAGTTGCAATGTAAATAACATGGTGCAGGGATGAAGGACCTGCCCTACAAGACGAACATCATATGGTTCTCATAAAGGCTTCCTCATGGAGACGTGTGTACTCAGCACACAGTACATGTACGCGGCACATGCCATCATTATCCAAGTATGCTGCGTTTACATTGTGAGAAACAGACTCTCTTGGCACTAATAAAGTTCCCATTTGAATATAACTTCACCATTTTTCATTCATTAGCCTATTTCCCAAATGTGCGGTCAAATGCACAACCAGCAAAGGACTCATCACGTGTTTCCTGTCAACTTCTGCTTCAGCTGCAGCACTGACACGAAAGAGGCCTCAGGGAAGAATGACGGAGCACAAAAACAGGGGGTGAAGTGTGTCCCTGAAGGTGTATCCTGCAAGAGCCTATTTTCCCGTGGAAGAGATGAAGTGTACTGACTGTCACAGCTCAGCACAGCTGCTCACGTACTACCAGGTACCAACAATTTGCTGTTAATACTGCACTCGCTTCACTCACTAGATCAAGCCAGTGCTTTTACTCTCCTTCAACTACACAGTTTGAGATTCTCCCCCTGAAGAAATCAATATTCAGCTTCAATATTTTTATGGAAAAGGAACAAAGGGACCGAGGCTGGCAAAGAACCTGTTTTCTAAAGGAACACAGCAGTCTGGGACATAACCACCATACCTGGCTAAACTTTCCAGGCCAGGTAATTGCATCTCACCACTCTGCAAAAAGCTTCCTTACCAGGCACCTGCATTAACTGACTTCTAGTTATAAACTCTCTGGTCAAAATCCACTTTAATGGGGAAATCCAGTATGCGGTGACATGGCAAATTGTGGTTAACAGTCAACTAAGGATCAATGTATTTTTTCCACAGCCTCAACATGTTTCAAGACAATACAAGTGTTTTTGACACTTTTCAGAATCACTATCCTTTTTTGAGATAATTAAGTGATTTAATGTTTTTTGGCAGCTCTGCCCATACCAAGGGGTCTGTGTGTGTCTCTGTGTGGCATTTACCCTACAATGGACCAACGGCCACGCCAGAGTAGGACAGGTTCCCAACTCACTGTGACCCTGTAATGGACAGAATTCAGAAAAACATGAAGGACCAAACCAGACCTTCGATTATCTAAAGGTGGGCTTGGAGAACAGTTCCTGTTTGACTCACATCCCTGAGGAGAAGGCGGCCTCAGTGACTCACTGATGGGTGGTGCTGTGATGAACTCTAGATAAGTCCTACAGATCTGTAATTTGCCCAGAGATCAGATGGCGGCTAGGGGCTTCCAGAGCATCTTTAACGATCTGGTACGACTTTGAAACATCACATCGAAAGAGAAAGGGAACAAAAACAAGCAGGCAACATGGAGGGCTGCAGCTGCGCAGTACAGGCAGGCAACATGGAGGGCTGCAGCTGCGCAGTACAAGCAGGCAGCATGGATGGCTGCAGCTGCGCAGTACAGGCAGGAAGCATGGAGGTCTGCAGCTATGCAGTACAGGCATGTACCAAATGGATCATTTACCCTCAATGGGGGGATAAAACAGCCTATCCAAGGGCAAATGCCATAAAACCTCTGGAGCATGCAAGTGGCAATGTGCTGCTGTAAATTCCTGTAACGCCCCGTCAAGGGTCCAATGACACTGGTAAATGCACTGTGAAGAGCAGGCAAATGTGATGTTCATTCAGTGACGGCAGAGTGATCTCCTCAAACTTGTGCTGCATGAGTACAAGTGAACCTTTCACAGGAAAAAAGTTGTCAAAGCTGTGTCCGCTGAAAAATATCCAGCTTAAAACCAAAAAACAATAAACTGTTCTGAGAAATATTTACTTCAAATTTGCATGGAGGCTGTATTTAATGAGGCTGAGAAATGAATGGTACCACCACACCCTTACACAATACCTAGGAAAACAACTGCCTTCATTGGTTTGCTCTGTGAACTCAGGCCAGTCAGAAACAGTGTAAAGGACATTGTTCATCAGTACAATAGACAATCTTCTCGGAAAATTCAGGAAGGAGAGCTTACATCGGTTGAGCGGTGTAAACAGGAGTTGAAAAAGGTTTCATAAACTTTTTCCAAACAGTGGCCAGCTTTATAACATACACATAAGCACTGATTAAAAATACTAGGTTATATGAAATACACAATTTCAACACTATGTTTCGTCGAACTAACAAACTATAGAAAGCCTCGCTCTATAAAGGTTATTGTCGGACATCACGGAGTCACGGGGCCGGTGGTGGAATGCTAGTTTATTTCTACAATAGTCTCTAGACTGAGTGGCATAATTTAAACATCCATAAAAATTACTCACTTGTCACGTCAATTAATTAACAGCAAGATCCACTGTGTGTCTTAAAGTGTTCCGGTAGCCTCTATCCTCATAATAACGTTTAACGCGAAGTTAATTCCAACAATTCACATATAGTTCGTCTAACTAAAACATTTAGTGAAAATATGCTTTTCTTTATCAGTCATCTGTCGTTAGGGAACTAAAAACAACTGTTTCGTGTGGTAATTGTATGAATTATTCCAGTTATTTATGTCACAAACAATATATAAATGCAAAAATTACAACAGCATTATATGAAGTGGCTACAGTAAAAGTCAATACGGAAAATAAATACACACACCATAAAAATTTAATATCCGAAAAAAAAAAAAAACATCGAAAATGATCATAGCTGCCTGTACAGTGTTTTCGGGATTCCAGCCTGCAACAAATGAACAGCATTTCAAACATTACCTTAAAGCCACATTTCTTTTTCCACACCATTCTTATTTTTGTATTTCCCACAGACAAGAGTAAAGTCTGTAAACTATACTTGGATTAGATTAAAGCAAAACGTGCTCTTCTATCCAGTCGCGTAATGTGACAGCATGAAAAGCAGTACTCCGCATATACTCCGAAAGAGTAAGTAAAGGCTGAAAGATGGAAAGTGTCCAGGGAGCTGCGCTGTCCGACCCCCACCCCCGGTCACCCTTTGCTTTCGCATCGCTGTCACATATAACGCATGAACGCTGTAACCTCAGAAAAACAACCTTTATTAGAATTACGAAAAAAATTTAAGTCGACATATATCTTCCATATCACTTAACCAGTACACGCAAATAAATACGTAGGCCTATCTGAATTTAACGCGAAAAATATTGTGACGCTATGGGCTGACCGGGACTAATTATGTAGCTACCAGCATGCTTGGCACCACACAGCGGTGAAATTTTTTGAAATGTTTAAATTTGAATTTAATTTTAAAATACGATTAATACATTTCCAGTCAATGGGTTTGAAATTTTAACAAGAGCTCTACGCTGAATTGACACAATGCCTTCAACAATACACAAAGACATCCCTGCATTATTATTATTATTATTATTTAACTGGCATTTTATTACATTTTGATTATAAGACCGCTTCAAAAATGTAAATATATATTGTCACGTCCTGCTCTTCACGTCTCCCTGACCCTCCTGTCTCGTCCTTCACGTGACCCTAATGGGCGGCACCTGATTGTCCCTCGTTAGTCCGTATCATTAACGTCACTCCTCCTGTCAGCCCGGTTCTGCCCCTGTTCAAGCCCTCTCATTTCCTTCGTGATCTTATTTCCAGTCCCTGATTAATTTTAATAAAACTCGTTCTGTTTTGCTCAAATCCTTCTTTCCTCATAATGCTACATATATGTTAAAAATACAGGTACCTGTCAACATATACACCCTATGGAGTAACATCCAATTGTATTTATGTCCAAGGTCCATAGTAACTAATATACACTGATAGAGAGATAGGACGTAGCAGGTTACCACACTGATACTGATAGGCCTACATTAATGACTAATTATTGGTTCCAATAGATGGGTGGCTAGACTGGCTGCCTCACACTTTGAGGGGCAAGGAGTTTGAAGCCCACTATCACTCTGTGAGTCCCTCTAAAGATATGCAGTTAGGTGAGTTTATTCCTTGAAATTGCTTGTATTGTCTGTTTGTGTGCTCTATGATGACCTGCTTCTCTGGGCCCTATGTTGTCAGGGATAGACTCCAGAGGTAAACATTGATTCATTTTTCAAAATCAATATTTAAGTCAATGTTAATTCAACATTGATGCAAGATCATGTTGGAAAGTAAGATGATGAAACAACATTGCAATATCGATTTTCAAAATCAAAACAAAATTCAGCGATGATTAAACCTTAATCCATGATGTTGATTCACCCGTGAATAAATGTTGAAATGCCAGCTGGGTCTGTTCTTAATAGTAAATTTTGTTAATGTGTAATATCTGCCATGGCATTCGAGTCTTTTCATGAGTACGTAGCTGTGTGAGTATTGAATGTGAGTATTGAATGTGAGTATTGCGTAAACTGTTGGCTTCCATGTCTGTGCTGCTGCTAGTTCAGGCTAAAGAATGATTCCCCTGTTTAAAAGAACTGTCATCTCATTTTATTAAAATGAACCACATACTCCCCCATCAGCCTTACCCCCAATGAGCAGGGGCTTATGGTGCTTTACTCACAGCACTGGGGTGGCGGCTCTGCCAACAGCCATTGTAAGTGGTCACGAGGGAGAAGCTGGTGAACTGGCGGAGACGAGGAAGTGACACTCTGGGTACATTCGCCGCAGACGTCTGCGGTTATGCACGGCAGGGTTACCCATGTTTTCCCCTGCCAGCCAGGAAGAGCAGGATCTTCACACCTTGATCAAGGTGCTGAGACCACAACTACTCTGCCAGCGCCTTCAGCTGTGAGCGCCAGCTAACTCGGCTGACAGTTTGGTGTTGGCAGAAATGGCCAAGGTGCCAACGTCATGCCTGCCGCCACAAAGCTGCGCCTACAACACTCTAAGTGCCATGAAAGGTCTCTGCCCACTAATAAGCCCCCAGCCCCATGCCATGCCCCCATTAAGTGAGCCACCTGAGAACTGCACTCACCTAGGCCACAGGGCCGGGGTACCCCAATCCAGCAACCCCTTCATTGTTGACATGGACACTAGTACCAAGGGCCTCAGCACAGTATTGTCACAGGTAGGCCCTCAGGGAAGAGGATGGTGGCATATTCAGCCAGACGCCCCGCCAGCCCGACAGGAAATATTGCTTGAGCTGCCGCAAGCTCCTGGTGGTCATTCAAGCCTGTTGTCATTCCCGCCTGTATCTCTGTGGATGGTGCTTCCAGCTTTACAGCAACCGCACATCCCCCCACCTGGTTGCTAAATTTCTACAACTGAGAGGGACAGCTAGTGTGCTGGCTGAAGACCATCCCGGGGGTCGATATTGAGGCCCAGCACCAGTGGCTGAGAGTGGAGCAGGGAAATGACCCAGTGTTGGCTCGAGTCAAGGGCTGGCTGCAGATGGTGAGGCGGCCAATGTTGAGGGAAGTCTCCCGCATACAAGAACAGCGATAAAAAGTCAAAGGGTAAAGGACAGTAACTTCATTTTTTAAATTTTCCTAAAATTGTTTCAGCATCTCTGTAGTCCAGTATCAACCAAGATCGTCCGGCCCCATATCACTCCCTGGCCCAATCTGATCCCAATCTGAGCTGAGGACAAGTACACGCCAGGAGGATGGCTGACCCCTTAGGTGAGGGCAGTGTGATACCTTGGGATTGATCAGGACTAATTATGCGGTTACCAGCATGTATCTGTAAATAGCATAAATTAATATATGTATTTGTGTATTTCTATTATAAATAGAACATGTTGTAACTGCGTAGTATTTGCTGAGGAATTTGTGTCAAAGAAAATGTTTAAGGTTATTTATCTATAAATGTATATTTGCTCAGAACAAAAAACACAATTGAGCATTAGAACATATGCAAATTAAGAGTAACATAAAAAATAAACAAGAATTTATTCTGTTCTCCAAAAAGTCACCAATATCTTGTTGGATATCTAGGTGAACTAGCTGTCAGGTTCCCAAACCTCTCCTCAGGGGGACCTCAGTCATTCCTTGTATTTCATTTGTTAAATTTCACCACCAGCTGAACTGATTAATTAACTTAATAAGTGAATAACTCAATGCAGCATTGAATAGTCAAACATGATGGGATAGTGGTCAAGTCAAAAAGTATATGGGTGCATTGGATGGTTGGTGGAAATACTGGGGTGATTTTAGGAGAGGTTTTGAAATGGTTAAGGTGACACACTTCGACAGACTTAATATCGTAAATTTACACAAAGATGAAGATCATTTAAACATAATTTTCTTTAAAGCCTAAGACTTGCACAGTACTGTACTGTTATGTGTGTGTCTGCAACCTGTGAACAAAAAATAATATAACCAAACACCAATAAAAATCAACACATTTACAGGACAGTTTATAGATCCTATCCTTACAGTCCTGCACACGTCCATGTTCCTTATAGCCCTATTAAATGAATGTTTCCTGCACAGCCCACAAGAATAGGAAACAAGCCATGATTTACTATGTTTTTGACAGTGAAAATTTGTAATAGCTGTATTTAGCAAAAGTGCACTGGGGAACAAATTATATCAAAAGACACATGCATAAAAAGCAAGGCGAGTCAGCAGACTGACAGCAGGCTAGACTGCTGAAAATATGCTTTATTTAGATACGAGTTGTGGCCAGATTACCCACAACCCTTCAATGAAAAAACAAAACATATGTCTACTGCTTTGAAGAAGATGCAAATGCAGTACATTGCAGTGCAAATATAGATATTTCAGGTATCTTTTAACAGTTTTTACATGTCATGTATCCTTATTTAAGACACGGGGGGTGGTTAGGGTTAGGGTTAGGGTTTGGGTGGCAGAGGATAATTACAGAAACATCACATGCAAAAGGACTTTGATATGACTAAATCACAATTACACACAGTCACAGTAGTGAGTCATTTAGCTGAATGCCAATTAGCCATATGGGCCAGACACAAAAGAGGCCTGACAACTGATACATTTATATGGGTTTTCAATACAGCATGAGGCACATAACAGAGTGTTAACTGGCCCTAATGGTCAGTGTGCAAACTGTAGTTGCATCGGTCATAAATACCACAAAATTATTTTATGTTTTTTTCAGGGAACATTCAACATTACAAAGTATCGGCATACAAGACCAGAGATGAAAAGTTACAGGGTAATGAGCAGTAACTTCATTTCAAAAATGACTCCCAAGCTGAATCAGCATCTCTGTGGCCCAATATCAACAAGTTTTACAAAGGGGGGGGAGCAAGAGGGGGCACAAAACCTGGCCTCCAGAGTGATGGGAGAAGGACATTTACTCAGATGGGTCACCTTTCACCAGTTTTCCTGACTCTGGATGGGTTTACATTTGTGAAGCCCGCAGGAGTCCTTCAGCCCCCAATCTCTGTTGCTATGGGCAGCTATGTGGGAGTGATTAGGACTGTTAATTGCTCTGCATGGTCATGTGATGTCCAAGGAAACTGGAGCCGCATCACAGGACAGGTGCACCCTGTGGTGTCCCAACCAGGGAGTCCCCTCCCCTCGTCCCCTGTGCTTCCTGGAATGAGCTGCAGGCTCATCATGACCCCGCACTAGATAAGTACTTATGGATGATAAATGGGTGTACAGTGAATCCTTTGTTCTGGTGAACACTGAGCATTAGAAGAATACCTTGAATTCATAACACATGAAAGTAGGTATAATAGGTAAAAACAACATTAACTAAGAATGAGTTCCTCACAGTTTGTACTAGCCACTGGGTTTATCACATACCTCACATTTACTCCTCTCTCTTGTGTATCTTGTGTCCTGTATATCTAATCTGTTAGCATTATGCCCTAATTGTTAGCCATTCTAATAAAAATTTCCACCATCCTTGGTCATGATGTAATAAAGATTCTGGTTCAGTGTTATCTGCATTGTTACACATTCTGTCAAAGACAGATGCAACCAGGCAAAAATATGGTGACAGCTCAAGCAGTCTGTTAAGTCTGTGTTTATACAGTACCAGTCAAAAGTTTGAGCACGAAAAGCCGCCTACAAAGGAGATAGATACTGTTACATCACATGATCTGGCCACCTGACCTAAACCCAGTACGTGTGGTTTTGGAGGAGTTTGACCAGAGAGTGAAGAAAAAGTGGCCAATTAGTGCTCACCATAAATGTGGGACCTCCTTCAGGATAGCTGGAAAATCATCCCAGGAGGCCACCTCATTAAACTGGTATATAGGAGAAAGTACCCAAATCACAGAGCGCACCCCGCCCATTTTTGTTTAATACTTTTTGGGTTAGTGCATAATTTCATATATGTTTTTTTTTAATAGTTTCGAAATCTTTATAATTATTCTAAAATGTAAAAAATAGTACAAATAAACCTTTATATGGGTAGGTGTGTCCAGACTTTTGACTGGTACTATATGTGTTGATAAAGAATCTTATGCAAATGTTTTTACAGGTCACAGATGTTTTTGACAAGATCAGTGCTGGTCACTAGGTTACAATTGTGCTCAATCTGCTTAAATTGACACAGTACTGTCATGCATTCATCAATAGTAAAGGAATTGAGAAATACACTAAGTTGCCATTAGATAGATGTGAATTTGAATAAAACCATAAAAAGCCTACTTCCACACAAGCGCAGAATCACCTGGCTGAACCGGAAACCAAAATGGTGTTTGCTACCTCAAAAATCTAAGCTGATGTTCTACAGAGATGACAGTTGATTAAAGTCCTACATGAGACTTCATAAAACGTTTTGAAGAGTGAAAGATGCTGCAGCTCCTTCTACAGGTTATTCAGTTAACAAAATTATTCATCCATGCAGCTTCCATTCCAACCCATGTCTATTGTGTTTAGGTAAGGTGGCCAGGTCATGTGATGTGATAGTATCACTCTCCTTTGTAGGCGACTCGGCGTGCCCAAACTTTTGACTAGTATTGTAAGTGGGGACTCCTTCAGGACAGCATCCCAGAAGGCCATCTCAAGAAACTGGTGTAGAGCAGAAATTAAGGTCAAGTCCCTGGAGCAATTGCAGTTAAAGGCCTTCCTTATGGGCTCAATGGTGGGATTACTCTGCCAACCATGGAATTTGAACCAGCAACTAGAGCTGCTCAATTATGGCAAAAATCATAATCATGATTATTTTTGAACGATATTGAGATCATGATTATTTACCACAATTATCACAATTACGCCTGACTGCAGAAACATTGTATTTATTGAATCATAATAATGAAACTTATACACTTACATTGAAACTGAATTGAAATCAAAATAAAATTTTTATAAGATAACATACGCTGAACTTGTACAAATATATTTTTTAAATGAACAGATAAATTATACTGTGATTAACTGTTTTCTGAGGTTCAAAAACACTAAACTTGATTTTTTTTTCCAACTATACATTTTAGAGTCAACTGCTCAGTCCACTGATATCAAAAGTGCAACTTAAAGATTTTTAACAAGAAAAACTAGTCTGTTTACTTGATCTGGCTTCAGTGGTGCACGATGGCAGGAGACGATATTTCCAGCTGTGCTGAAGACTCTCTCTTTTGCTAATGCATTGTAAGGGTGAAGATCTGGAACTGATCAAATTTTGAAACAAATTACACCCAAATTGAACCAACTCCGCTTATTGCCGACAAACGGAAGGGTGGCTATAGAAGACATTTGACCTTCTGAACAGGATAACTTAGTTCGACCTTATTACTCTGTTTGTTCTTTGATTATTACCACTTCACATAAACATTTTATGGATAAAAGTCTAGACCTGATTTAATTTCAAGACAATTCACCCAAAATGAATGCAAGAGAACTATGTGAAAACACGGGGCAGAAAGGGAGGCTGCAGCAGCCATCTCGTAAACGCAGAAAATGTTAAACTATGACGTTTTCAAACTTCCTAGGAACATTGTACAGGTTCTCAAACTGTGGGGTGCAAGATGATTTTCTGAATGTTTTAAAATAATGTGTTTTTTTTTTTTTTGTTGCCAGCCCACCTGGCAGTCCGGTAACTAATTGGCGGAATTGTTACCCAATGTGTCACTTAGCCCTGGTACTAGTCAGTGGTGGCACAGGAAAGAACAGCTTTAGTTCTGGTGAATTTACATTAAGACAAGTCACACAAAGTTGGAAACAGTGGTAGGCACATTTTTTCTAGGGGTGTCCTCTCCTTTTCTCCCCCCTCTTTAAATCCTGTTTATGGCCTGCAGGTAGATCTTTAATTTCCCACAGAATAAGAAATGATGTAATGTCATTCTACTAATAATCAGCACTAGCAGGCATAACTACCAGTAACCACCCCCCCAGCTCGGTATGGGCAATATTAGACAAAAAAAATGGGCCAAAATTTACATATCAGTGCACTAATTATTCTCAGTTTACTATAATATTACCATTCAGCAAAATCGATTGTGGCTGAGCCTCCCGAACACCAAGATGCTGGGATAGTGTTGCTTTTCAAAATGGCATATATAACGCACTATAATGTGTGAACGGCCTCCACCCAAGCCTAGTGTTGAAGGGCTAGAGACAGAGCTTGTGGGGGAGTAGAGATTAACTGGGGGTAGGAGGTGACGTGGCCAACCAGGAATTACTTGTTACTACAGGACTGTTGTTATGCTGACAGCATCTGATTTGTCTAAACTTTTTAAAAGCCTTAAAATTTACTCGACCATATCTAGACTACAACAAAAACCACCCCCTGAACACATGCTGCACAATTAAAGATATAGCAAAAACCATTATTTTATATATACCATTACTCCCATCAGTTTTTGTACAAAAATACATATAAAAAACACAGAGTTTCACTAATAATCCTAATCTAATAATCTAATAATCCATTCCACTATGTCCTAAGCATACTATATCAGTCAGACCATTGCCTACAAATCTTACGGGACTTGTAGGTAGGTAAAAGTCAGTGGCTTTCAGAAGTGATGGGAATGGCTGTACATTAAAAATCCAGTACCAAAAACATGCCCAGAGAAGGCATACAGTCATAAGCCTTATACTGTATGCAAAGAGCTCAAGTACATAACAAGGAGGGATGCAGCCCTGTATGAGACTACTGTCTTGTGGCTCAACATGCTACACCAGCAAAGTGTAAATCTATAGAGATGTATGGACTTACCATATGCTGCCTGTCACAGGGTTATACCAGACATGATAATCCCACCCACTGTGGGCCTGTCATTGTCACATCACAATTTCTATTCCCTGGGAAAGGGCTCCCTTGGATGACCTGCATATGTCACTTAAACACCCACATTAATTAAGAAGGGATTTAGGGACACAAGTCATTGCCTGATTTTTTCACCTATACCTGTACTAGCCATTTTTCATGGTCCATTTTGACTGGCACTAAATCAGAACGTTGACCCACATAACACGCCTCTTGCACAAATATGACTACAAACAAGAACTACCACTGACATCAGGAAAGAATAAAATTATTCACTCATTCTTTAGAGATCCGTGTCTTCAACATACTGAAGTCCTGTCAGGTGAATAATATGCAGTATGGTATTTCCCTTGACGCCAGCCATAAAAGACCTTTCACTCTACATATTAAAGTTTGATTAGTTCCATGTACCGTGTTTCATGGTTTTAACCTCTGCTGAAGTGATGTAGAAGGCCAGGTTATCTCCTTTCTTCTCAGACAATTTAAATATTTTCTTCACTTTAGCAACTTAGCATACATACACAGCATTTTGTGTTTTTCTGTGGAAGATGTATATGTATGCATGTCAAAAACAGACATACCTCATTAGCTATAATTAACATTGCACAGATGATCTGATGGGAAAATCAATCCAGAAAAAGAGTTCAGGAGGGCAAGGACAGCCGTCTATCCACACTGGCCCCAGTGGCATCAGATTGTAGATGTAGTAACTGGGGCAGCCTGCCAAGCGTTTGTGGGGCATAAATTCTGTGTGCGTGGACTATTCTCATCTAGTTTGGAAACAGGGCCATCACTTTTCTAGAGCAAAGGATTTTCCTCAAGATTGACAGGAAGTGAACTGACTACTGAAGATTGACATCTTTCTCCTAGCCACTTAAACAAACACACACACACGCACACACAGGTTTGTAATTATATCTTTGTGGGGACCCTCCATTCATTTCTATAGGGAAAACTCTAATCCCAACATGACGATCTTAACCTGTCAAAATAGGTTTTTATTAGAAACAATGTAACATAAACATAATCCACACACAGGCACACACTTTGTGCTCTGAGCAACTGGTTTTGTAGACAAAGATTTTGAATGCCAAATATCATCAAAAATACCAACAAACTGTCTCTTAGTGAACACCTGTTACTTCATACTGTTGGATGGTCCACTGTTGAAATTTTATTCTTTTATTACACCTGTTGTCTACGTTAAAACACACAACAGACAACCTTACAAACTGCCGTTTGAATGTTTCTCACCAACTGATTTTCACCTGAACATCTGGCAGTAGGAAGTTCAATTCATACATACTACAGTGCTTTCGAAATTGATGTATTAAGCTGTTTTCGATATAAGATTTATACTGACGATGACAATTGTATTTTGGAATTTCATTAAAATTCACTAGCAATGGATGGCTTTGAAGATAATACTATTTGATATTTTAAACTTATTTTATAATATTTAATATTATATTAGACATTTTGAGCTGCGATGCTGACGATAAGCAGTTAGAAGATGGGTCAATGACTGGACAGACAAACACTTTTTCCTTCGCTCTTCAGCTGTCTGCCTTAATCTAGGCTTTAATCTAAGGTAAACTAGTTATTTTCAGAAAACAAAAACAAAATAGAAACTCTTAAGCACTCTTAAAGCTAACTGAAAAAAACTAAAATTGAAAATACAAAAAGTAAATAAAAACAAAAACTAAAGATTTTTTAAAACTATAGTAACCCTGAAAGAGGGGAGTAACATTGTTCTTTATAAGCATAACATATTTACATCAACAGGCACAAAATTGTATTTCTGAAAACTGAATCAGTAAGTCAGAATCTGCAGACATAATGCATAGCTCTTCCTTGACACAGCAGTGAAACTGACTTTCATACAAGGTCAATCAAACTTTGATATATACAGAATATTGTGTTCTATTCGGTTGTATTAAGTGGAGCTGCCAAATTGTCCACAGGTGCGAATGTGCATGTGAATGGTGTGTGAGCCCTGGGATGAGTTATTCCCTGCCTTGGGATTGTGGTTTCCAGGATAGGCTCCGGACCCCATGACCCTGCATAGTACAAGTGGGTATGGAAAATGGATGGATGGATGGATGGATGGAGACGAGCTGTAGGGGGGCTTAAGAAGAAGCGAGATACAGCCCTACAGTCTGAGTTTGTTGCAGGCTTGTTCTTATCTCAGTGTTTTGGAGCATTGTGAGGTCAGATGAATCTTTTTACTGGGAGGAAGAGATTAAGGCAATCCACAATACACATGAGACAAGACCAGTGTTTGAAACTACTAACCAAGGCAAATATTTAGTCAAAGGACAACTTACTAGTACTGTATGTGCGCGAGTCCATCATCACCATAGCTCATTTCGTTTAGGTGTACCCCTAAATGTGTCAGTTGTACATTATATGGTTATACTTCTGCTTACTGAATCTGAAGGAGGCAGACTTAACTCATATCAAGTTAAACAGCGCCCTCTTTGATCGCTAATACTGTGCGCTACATCTCATTAAGTTATTGGACGGTAATAAGGCTAAACACGCAGCTTCGTGTCAAAGAATAGACCCGGTATTTTGGATTTAGTTTCATTAGTCAGTTACATGCACCAACAGGTTATAACGTTTACAAATAGAGTCAGAAAAATGTATAATTTCACTTTAAACAATAATGCAACAGTAATGGAATAATTATGATAATAACAGTAATCATAATAAATAAATAAAATATAATAATAATAATAATAATGAACAAGATACAGGAGAAAAACAAATGAGTTTGTTGGGAATTGGTCTGGTTACTTAATTAAAGTTACTTGAAGTCCTCAGCCGTGCAAAACGGCTAAATTCTACAGAACTTTCCATCGCGTTTAAATCACAAAACATTAAAATTATTAATTTGTATTTATCCAATAGTTTTTTCCGACACAGACGTTTGTAAGTACAACATAAATCAGTTGAATATTCATTATCGCTGGCATTTAAAGTTAGTATACGGTTATCTGGAAATATATTTTAGCTTCCTACCTCTGTTTGTATTATTTGCTTTCTTTGTTTTTCAGAAATCCATGGCTAGATGCAGCTTGCTTGCTCCTATATGAGATGTGCCTGATCATAACCGGTAACATTATTCTTTGGATTGCTGCTTGAAAACAGGAGCGGGGGAAAGGACAGGAAACGATGACGATCGCTCCATGACTAGTAACATATACACGGCCTAATTAAGAAATTCTTATAGTTCTGTGATCCTGTTCAAAATACATATATATATGGCAAATAAAGATATTCACAACTGAACGTGAACACGGCAGCTCGTTCAACGTCATTCACGTTTCATGAACATGTTTTGTTGAAAACGTGCTAAAAGCTAAATGCAGTCAAAATCCGGACATGTTTATATATAACGACATAAGCTAAGTCAGTTTGTGATGTTTAAGCAATTTTAGTAAGCTCTGATGTTATGCTTAACTCTGAGCTCCAGCATATTGTTGTTTGTTTTTTTAGTTTTTTTTTTCCTGCACGGACAAGCAACCAACAGGCGGCGCAACAAGCTTTTGGGAATCTGGATAAACTTTTTTTTCAGGCTGCACATGAATTAGCTAACATATTTTGGACTATTTCAGTGATTTAGCATAACTAGAAATAAAGAGAAACGGCTATATAAACTACTAACGTTATAAAAATTTCATT
Source organism: Boulengeromyrus knoepffleri (assembly GCA_026770805.1). Lineage (NCBI taxonomy): Eukaryota > Metazoa > Chordata > Actinopteri > Osteoglossiformes > Mormyridae > Boulengeromyrus > Boulengeromyrus knoepffleri. The sequence goes on along the minus strand of JABJVO010000008.1, from coordinate 23,605,148 downwards.
TTTAATGTTAGCTTAGTTTCTTACTTAAACACCATTTCCCTGCGACCATTGCGGCGCCACATGATTTAAATTGTCAGCTTTTCTAAAACATGCCCAATCACTCAAATGACAGTGCTAACATGCTTGGAGTCACCTTTAATACAAGGGAACACCTCCATTATAAGTACTGTTTTATTCCCAGTTAATAAATCCATAATAAATTGAGTTTGGAAAATAAAGCGGAAGCATGGACCTTAAACCACACCTTTACTAAAGTTCGGGTATCTCTACCGGATCGTTCGATCAGTTATGGAAACCTGTTATTCACTAGAGCGTTATTGAAGATAGGTAATTTGCCGCAACAGAAGAAGGCAATTATGCCATCAGGGGAGTCTTCTGCTTTATATGTAGGATAGCACAGAATCAGCGGAAGTTTGTGCGGTTTTGCGTCGTCTTGATGGCGGCACCGGCATGGACTGAATCGTCTCTAGCTCGCTCATCGCGACTTGGGCTGCAGGTGCTGGAGAGAGCACAGAAACGAAGTGTAGACTGGAGAAGTGTGAGCTGCTCCGGCCGCGTACGGCCGTCGGAAGACAAGCCGAGGAGCGACGGCTGGGATCGGACCCAGTCGGGGAATCGAGCGGTAAAAGCAAAACACTTTTCTAACGTTTTTTTAATTTGGGAAATCTTGTGTTTCGGGTGTTGTTTTAATATACTCAGTTTTGCGTGTCTCTGGCCAGACTTATGTTAGTATTTAGTGAATAATCTAATGAATAATAAACATGTGCATCCCCCCCCCCAACAGGTAGCTGAAAACGCATGTAGCAAGCTGAACAACACGTTTGATACCGTCATGCAGTTTATGGCAAACACAACCTATCAATGCAAGGTAACATGTAACTGTCGTAAATACTATTTATCGCAATTTTATTCGAATATGCATTTATTAAAATTTTTATTTGGCAGAAATTCTACTCGTCTGTGCCTGCTCATGACCCCAGTGAGTATGAAGTGAACCATGTCTGTAGGTATCATTCGCGCAAACTTCCTGCGCCACCCCGGACTATCTACGCTGAAAACGTAAGGAATGAGCCCTTTAATATCATTATCGGTGTCGATGCTGTCGTAACACGTGCACCTATGTTTAACCATATGATTCTATTTTCTAGGAGCAAAAGAGCACACCAGAGGATTTTCACATTTTAGTGTCTCCTGGTACTTACAAAATTACTGCTGCCGCTGTGGATGCAACCCAACAGACCCAGTTAGTTCAAATTAAAGCAGGAGAGAGTGTCCATCTTGCATTTCATCTTTAGTTCACTGCTTGAATGTTTTGTCATAACAAAGAATCTATTTGTGTTCTTTGAGTATTCCAAAGAAGATTCTTTTTTTTGCCAATTTTTAAGCCATAAACAACATGCAAGTGAAGATTGTATTTTTATATTTTGATATGTCTTTGAGTGTATTAAATTCATATAAAAGCTTTATATACATTACTATGTAATGAAATAAAGATCTGGTGTGTTTCACTGCTTTTAAAAGTAAGCATTTACTATGTTTTTCAGTAAGCACCAGTATGAATTTTCATATATTCATTGTTCTGGATTCCGGTTAAGTGGAAAATAGTCAATACTACCAAGTTAATCAAACTGTACATGGTTATGCAGTTTGTTTAATCAATTGTACTCCCATTCAACAAGCAACGCTTTGTGGATCACACTGTTAGTCTATATTTTCATAAACTTATTTTCTAATAGATTACTATATCGATAAAAGGAAATATGAGAAATACAGAAATCATCAGAATTCACAAAGGGATTTGGAAAACATTTGGCTAAAACTGATTATCAATGTCCTCATATTTTTTATACGCAATAAGAATCCTGTACATGCTTTTCTGAAAAGGTACAGATAATGTAAACAATGCTGATGCAACTGAAAAGCTTTAATCCTGCAAAGTCTCAATACTTTTGAATCAATGGCAGGATAGATGATAAAGCATCACCCTTAGTCATGGAAGTACACAAATGGTCAAAACACCTCCTACCTTTGGCAATACCATTTGTGGGGAAACGGGGCAACCTTCTCATCAAACCTGAGCTCACAACACTGGAATGTCAGGCAAAAAACTAGAAATGCAAACAATATTACACTGAGGCAACGATGTTGCTCATCCTCACCACCGTGAAGCCTTAAAAACAGGCATGAGGGTGTGATAAGGACCCAGTCGCAGTGATTTGTTTCATGCTTCACGTCATACGACACGTTCGGCTTAGCTAAGCACCACGTGCCGGTCAAACACAGACTTCCTCTGCTCCTGCACCTGCCTCCACCAGCGCTGCTGTGCGTGCTCCACCTTGTTCAGCACGTTGGTGTGGGACGGCACATCACGCGTGTTGCCGCAGGGCTGCCGGTCCTGAAACGGACATAAAACGTCTTCTGTGCAATATGATCAAACAATTGCAAAACTATCTACCCCTTCAAACGGCGTATTAAAATCCACAAACATGCTCTAGATAAAGCAATACACACCCCAACATCATCATCGTCACTCTGGATGAGCTGCGAGTGTCCAAACAGCCGTCTCTTCACTGTGGGCTCCAGGAGGGTCAGGTAGACCATATAGAGCAGCAGCAGGCCCAGGAGGGACAGGTAAACGATGATGGTTACCTACAGTACAGGGTGTGGGTGCTCCATTAATGTATTGCACAGCCGCCTTGTAAATCTGTATCTTTAAACTGGGCAGAGTGTGTTAGTGAGTGTCCTGTGAAGGCTTTATGTCTAATCCAGGGTGACCCTGCCATTTGTCCTGTTTTTCCTAGGAGATGGCAGACACTGTAACACTGTACTGAAAAAGCAGCTATGAAAGGATGGGTGGATAGATGGATGGGTGAGGGGATAGATGGATGGGTAGATGAATGGACTAACTTTGATAGTCCCAGAACTCCGCTCCTCGTATCTGCATTCGCAGTGCAGACAGTAAGCCTCCACATCTTTTCCTTCCACAGGCATAGGTTTCACTACATGTAAGCAATTGCTGAGGAAATGCACAATATACACTGTTAAGACATTTACACACAAACAAAATAAAGACAAAATGTCAAAATGATGCCTTCTGCAGACGGTCTGTCATGCCAAATTATATGGAGATACTGTTCCTACCAGTCCTTGAGTGAGACATTCTGGTTATAGATCTTGCCATGCACATCCTTGTATGGGGGGCAAATACATTTACATCGTATATCTTCAGCATTCTAATAAGAAATGAAGGGATTACATGCTTAGCAAAAACGGTTCTAAGTAGGCTAACTGGACATCAAAACGTCATCATTACCATTTCCAAGGTGACAGCATAAGCACAGTAGTGGCCACAAATCACAGGACATCATAACATTTCCCACAAATCAAAATAGTACACTCGTCTTGCAAAATTATGCAGTATGGATAAATTTCTCTAAATGTTGTATCTATCCATCCATCCATTTTCTGTAACCACTTATCCTATTCAGGGTTGCGGGGGGTCCGGAGTCTATCCCGGAGGCTACGGGCGCAAGGCAGGGGAACAACCCAGTATGGGGCGTCAACCCATCAAAGGGCAATATTAAAAAAATTAAAAAGGAATTCAGCAGGCACAGAAAAGAGACTGTTTAAGAAAAAAATATTAAAGTCTATATCATATGGCTGACCATTTGCTATATTATGGTCTTAAGACTGGGCATCTGAACTATTTTCTTTAAATGTAACTTTTATTATTTACCTAAGGCACGGACACTGCTTTCGTACGAATAGCTTCTAACAAAAACCATAACCATGTAATCTGTTTGTAATGTCAAAGGACTATATCAGTTAGTAACACGCATAAAATATATTCCGATGATACTGTACCTTTGCGGCAGAGATCTCCGCTGACAATATAATTAGAAAACAAACCAATAAATACAGCTGTATACATACGTTAATACAGACATGAGACATCGCTAATCTGATGTTACTTTTGGAATTTTTCCATCAAAAATATTCTTTTCAGAGATGATCTAACATGTCAAATCTGTCAAAACATGTTTTATTATGCGATTAGTTAATCGGAGAGAAACCCATTTCCGGTCCGTCTAAATATGCTTCCCCGAGTAAACTTTAAACCATCCTGTCGAATGGAACTTTGCCCTCCTATTTTCATAATTCTGTTTTGCACATTCATATCATTAATAGCCGAAATGACGATAAATGTAAGTTACATTCATGTGTCACCATAAGAGGGCCGGTCCTAGTCGGCAGCGCACCGCAACCCCCTACCGACCGTTACAGGCGATGCCAAATGAATGTGCACATGTTAAGAGTAAAATACAAGATGAGATATATATCCTATAACACAGATGAAGTTTCACTTTGTCTCGGGCGCAAGTGAAATCAGGGTTGCCGTGTCTCACGCATCTGGCGTGACACGCTTTCAGATTCTCACGTTCACGCAAGAAATCTTACAAGAAGTCTGTATTATTCCATTATAAAGCTAAAATTCGTTACATCAAAAGCGTTGGTGTAGGTTGCAAAGTCTACAGTCTATTTTCAAGGTAATAAAACTGGGACATACACGTAAATACGTGTGCAGATTTGTCTCGAATTGAAAAACGAGGCTGAAGTTCGCTACTTATTCGCAGCTCTTAATTCGGATTTTCCGGTCCACCTTAAATGCTTCTCAGCCCAATGCAATGACGCGATTGTGTCTGTAGGGGGACCATTCTAATACCTTAAACCTCTCTGTGCCAGGCAAACATCAACTTCTCAGTACACGTCAGGTATCTCACTATATAGAAAAGGTGACATTGTCCTGGCCCAGACTGATTTACTGCTTTAAAAATCAGATGGAAACAAGGCATGTCATACTATGGCGCACAGAGATGTGAATGAGAGGCCAGGTTTCCAGATTTTATTTGAGTATTGAATTGTACCACATCTCCAGGACCCTGGGGATGGCACTCAGCTGGTCCAGCGCATCATTAGGAAATATCACCTCAGCTTCATCAACCCAATTGTCACCATACGAGTAGTGAGCCTCTGAGTTTTGATCCCTCCCCTGCTTGCAGATGTAAATTGCATTTAAAAAATCATTCCAAAACTGAATACACCAGTGATAAGTAAAACACTTGGCCTCATAGGTCATTTTAGGGTAGTTTCTTAGATAATAGTTATGCAACTTATTGAATCTTTCCATTTTTTCAAAAACAACAGTAGGGGACATAAATGGGGGTGTCGGACCCGTAACCAGCTGAGATGAGGGGGCTGCAGCCTGCGCTGGAACCTGATACAGAGGGGTGGGATGAACCATGGCCGGAGCTGAAGATGGATGTGGGGCTGGGCTTACATGTGAGACTACGCGTGGTGACGGAGGAGGAGAGTCTGTAAAAAAAGATGGAGATGGAGAGGAGACAAAAGAGGATGGGATGGGTGACGGAACTAAGAAAGAAGTGGAGGAGAAGGCTGATGAGCAGGGCTCAGGCTCTGACACTGATGGAGTGCGACACAGGATGGTTGCAACCTCGTCGTCACTCTGGGTGAGATCCTCACACGGGATCTTCTCACCCACCTGGGTTGAGTCGAAGGGGTTTCCTAATCTACTGTTACTGAAGCGTAGTAGATTCTGTAAATTTTTTGTAAATGGCCCCTTTTGTTTTTTACACCTCTTTCCATGTCCTGACCGGCCTCCCGCCGTATTTCTACGGCGTCCTGAGCCCTGCTGACCCCTGCTGGTTGCCACCAGGGTGGGAGTAGATCCAGTGGCGGCAGACACGGTGATGGAGCTGGGTGCCGGTGGCCCAGTGCAGCATTTCCTCCGACGGCCTCCACTACTGGTACTGGTTCGTCCTTTGGGATAAAAAAAGACAGGGGACAGCACATTTAATTAAAGTGAATCCTTATGTCACTCTACAACAAAACTACATCACATACATCACAGATATCACACTTGGCAGTCAGTATTGCACATTGAGAAAAATTCTGCCATCTTATTGGATACAGGAAACGCAGGCTTGGAAGACTTATGCGCTGGTCTTGAATTGGGCCACCTGCGTTTCAACAGGGGAACTTGACCTATAAAAACACACCAGTTAGTGCACAGATTCCCTGATATGCAGAACAACAGCGAAAAACAACACTGGAAACTGATGTAACTTATGCATTATTACACCAATGTTGAAATGCTTTCCTTGCCCTAGTAGCAACCGTGACGATGAGGTCCGAAAGTCTGATGATTTGACATGGAATTACCCTGATGTTTAAAAACATCACAGCAACAGATTTTACTGATTTCATTATGCAATACAGCAGACATGCCGAAAAGAGCCCCATATTTTTATATGTGTATATGAGACTTTTTTCCCCCCCCACTGGTTATGGCTGCAGCTGGATTTGATCCATAGCCCAGTGTTTTGCATTGTTACTTATATACTGTATGTATACATTATATACACATTATATATAAAAACTTAAGTTTTCCTGAATAAGGTGTATATATGACTTTTCAGAGCTATTTCAGAGATAAGGGTGGAGCTGGATGACCCATGACCTCTTGGTCTACATATATCATAAATATGTAATAATAATTGTGATATATAATAAAGATGTGATATATAATAAATATATTTTTATGTATTATTTTTATGCCAAGTAGGGCATTTTCGGCTGAAGCCGGATTCGAGTCCACCACCTCATACTCCGGAGCTCTGTCTCTCAGCCCTAGACAAATGTCTTAAAGGGGCAACGGCACTGAGGCCCGTGGGGTGGGGTGGGGTGGGGTGGGGTGGGGCCAAGGCCCCTGTCACGCTCAGGGGCCCAGGTGGGGCCCGCAGAGAAGACCAGGGGCCATCTTGAAATGTTAAACCAGGTTAATCACCTCGTCGACGTCTCAGGCTTAAAACAGATAAAAAACCTGACGGAAAACGCGCATTCCCAGAACCACGGTGTTTTAACCACATTTTATTCGCAGGAAGGCTTATAGCGGCCAGTTTGTAACGAAGGGGTAGGGGAGGGGGATTTCAGCACAACACCCCGAAAGAGCAGACCAAACTATTTTTTGTGAAGTTGTTCTATGTCAATGAAAATTAAGAAGATAAAAAACAAGCTTTTATGTGATTAATAAATACTGTATAAAGTTTTCACAAATAAGTACATTTATCAAATTATTCCAGTCATTTTTTTAACAGTTAGAGGGCCATCGCCCCCCCTCCCCCTTAACCCAGCTAAGTCCCGCCCCCTGTCAACTCATACAGGAGTGGATTCTCAAGCACTTTACTAGGATCTAAGACCAAATGAAGCCACAGCTGGAGTGTAGAAATGTGCGTATTTATGTGGATTTGACTACCCCCTACTGAATGTGTAATTTTGCACTGTGCATGGTTGTACAGAGCCGGGCACGTGCATCTAAGGGTGAGTGTCTGCCCCTTTAGCCCGAATGACTGCAGTGCCCCCATACTCCCCCATAGCACCTGCAACATTAAATCACAGGGTAAAGTAAATAGAACTTAAAAATGAAACAAATACGTAGATGTACGTTCTATAACCTTTAAAGGTTTGCGTACCACATCTTCATTTCAAGTAAAAGTAAAGCCACAGGGGATATAACATTTAAATGAAGTGTCAGAATAGTGAGACAGACAGACCGATAAAATGCGATTTAATGAACACTTCATACCTTAGAGTCTGTGAAGAATGTGTTTACCAGGTTGCATAAAAAATTCCTTTCACAGGGAAGGACACCGAAATAATGGTTAAAATGGTCAGTTGGCTTGTAAAACTTACTTAAAAAATGTCCTTATCTACATTACTATAATATTTTGGTAAACATCAAGGGCGTAGATTTGGGTATGGAGAGTATAGGGACATGTCGCTATTTGGGGATATGGTTCCAACCAATGTTGAAACAAACCTGTGCTCCTGGTAATGATTAAAAATTCTCTTAGTCGTCAATACTAGATGTAGATTGAAACTTGTGAGAGAATTGCAAGTATCTGAGGAAAAATTGACAATTATAATGATATGGATTTAGTAGTATGTTTTAATGGTTTAACCACAAATCAGTAGTCAGCACAATTCATAGCAATATAAACTATGCATAAGGTACAAAGTATTAAAGTAAAAACAAAAGGTCCTTACAATAATTCTCAGTTTGTAGTATGATGTCATTATATATTTAGTATGAGAGAGAGAGTACAGTAATGTTGCCAGTGCCCGAACCAATAAATATGTACTTTCTGAAATGTATTTAAAACAGTGGATATTTTAACAATAGCGAGACAAAATTGTCGATAATGGAAAGTAGTTTTAACAATTCTGAGAAATGTAATTTCCACTTCTTTAATATTTTGGCAAAAGAAAAAACAAATATTTAGAGTGAAAACTAAAGAAAAATTAAATGAAAAAGTAAATATTTAGAAGCAGTCATTTTATGGAATGTAATGGTCAGAAACTGCTGTGATTCACCTGTCTGACTAGGCTTATCCCTGTGTCATGTTTGCTTTGTGTTTCTGGTGCTGTTCAGGATAACATTCCAGAACTGATGACAGAGACAAATCATCTTTCAGCACAATCGCAAAACCCCAGCATTACACTGTCTTTATGACACACTGTAATACTGCTATGTTGCAGTATTATCTAATCAGCACTTGACAGATTTTCACACTGATGATAGGACTGCATTTTGCTAGGCCTGGGTGGACCTGTTCTTTTGATCTTGCCAGCTCTTTTCTCTCATGGTCAGTTCTGTTTCTGTGAAAGCAGCTGCTCCCCAGTTTGTCATCTTGCATGGTCCCTTTGAGCCTGGGAGGTGACAGGGAAGAGAGTACCTTCAGAAGGTCTGCATGTTAATGGTGACTGCTGCAGTCACACTTCCCTGCTGCCTCACCTGGCTGAATGAGACGAATGAGTCCCTCCTGTTGGGCAACTTTGTCCTTCCAGCTCTTTGTCTTATTGGCAGCATCCTCCAATTTCTTAGTCATTTCCTGTTTCATACACAGCAGTCATAACATTGCTGTTAAACATACTAGCAGTAATAATTATTGTAACAATTATATAACACTTATAAAAATCATGAACAGTGTGAACCTGCTTCTGCAATTTTTTTACTTTTTTTCTTTCCCATAGAAAAAGTAATAGGATACTTAAACAGCAATTACATGATTGGATGGTTTGTCAGGGGTGCAAATTTGTCACCTTTCGACAAAATTCAGTTTGAACCCAAAAAAGGTTATTACTGATTTGTGTGATTCTTGTAGATCCGAAGAGTTTAAAAAAATGGGGGGAGGGCAGGGTCTGCAAGGACAGAACCACGGGAAATGTAACCAATGCTGTCGTAAAGTTACTTATGATGTGGCTACATGCTTCTCACAAGCATAGTGACACCTAATGTTTAATTCATTTTCAATGGGAAGTGGGTGAGTTGGGTGGTGGTATGGTGGGCAGTTCCAAGAAATTTGCTGCTTGTGTATATGAATCAAGAACATGCTTGCCCACCTCCAAGATAAGAAATTCTACTTTTGCAGTGGCAGTGCAGCAATTTTTTAAATTGACCATTCAGCATTGTTTGTTCAAGGAGATCATTTTAGGTTTGAAGCACAAAATAGAGCAAACTCTGGAGGTAACATTATAGCAGTCTAATTATGAAGGGGACAAATGCCAAATTCACTGAAAATGGCAGAAGCTGCATAGAAGTGACCTTGTGATAGTTTCATTAATACTGTAGCAGTGGTTGTGAAATCTGTTTATAAACATAATATCCTAGCCCTGTCTTTTACCTGATGAAATAGCAACAGTGTTAAAAAATATTAATATTTCACACCTATATAGCAATGTAATTATGACAGTTGTCTGAGTAAATGAAAGATGGTTGGCAGCATTTGTGATAAAGTACTTAAGTAAATTAAGTTAAGAAAGCAGGTGTTTGAGATGGTAGTACAGTCTCTCCCGCTCTATTTGTCAGTTGTGCGTATTGTGGATTTGTAATGTTTAATGAACTTGATTTGTATTGTGGATGCACTGTTCCTGAATACAGCTTTGGGGCCTGGCTCTGCACTTTCTCGACTGTTTGTTTTTTTACTTCAGTGAAATTACATGAATTCTAGGGTGAATTTTCTTTCCCTACTATCTTTGTGTTAAAATCAACTGTAAAATGTCAAAGAGGGGTGTTCCCCACTCTCATGGTTTTTTGTTGTCAGTGTCCTGTGAATTCTTGGGAACATGGTGAAGAACAGATTACATGACAGTTTATGACTGGGAACAGTTTGAAGCTTCCAACTGATCCATATACCGAACGCTAAGTTTCCCATTCATGTACTTACTAACATTAAATAAATGTTGACTTTTTCAGCAAATGGTAAGAAAGGCAAACATCAAATTTAGGTGCGATTTCGTTGTACAAATTATTAAAAAAAGCGCATTTACGATATCTTAACCACTAGGTGTCAGTCTTGTCCAAATTGTTAAAAGCAAATTAGCACATGAATGGGAAGGTTGAGACCTTTGGAGGTTCTTAGTGGGAAGGTTCTGTGAAGCAGAAGTGCAGTTTCCCTGATAGCACCTGGGTTTTTACAGCTTCTAAATTTTCATTCATTTTTATATGTATTGTTTTTATTTGCACTTTCAGTTTCAGTGTAGATTCAGTTAGTCTTAAAATTACATGACTAGTTTAGGTTAGTAGACAGTTCACTTCCTGTTAATCTTGAGGAAAATCCATTGCTCTAAAAAACCATGGCCCTGTTTCCAAACTAGATGAGAATAGTCCACACACACAGAATTTATGCCCCACAAAGGCTTGGCAGGCTGGGACACTAACTACATCTAAAATCTGAAGCCACTGAGGCTTTTTTGGTTGATAAATGTTAGTTTTCTTAACAAAATTACCTTTTTACATTAGTGGATATTACACTTTTATTGCACTAAATGCACAGAGACCAATTCCCAAAGATGGAAATTTCAGGTCCAAAAAGTAAAAATACAGACCAAGATTTTGTTTCAACCAACAAGTTGAGTACTGGTTTTTGCATCATAAGTTTGAGTGACTCTTTATACGAGGGGTGGGGAACCTGTTCCATGGAGGGCTGATGTGGTAGCAGGTTGTTGGGATGACCATCACAAAAACCCACACCCACACCGGCCCTCCATGAAACAGGTTCCCCACACCTGCTTTATACTCAATTGCTTGGTTGACACAAAATCTCGGCCTGGATTTTTATTTTCTGGATCTGAAATTTCCAAATGCTTGTTTGTGTGTGGCTGGCATCAGGCTTCCCTGGCGTAGGATGTGGAACTCCACGGCCCTAACTAAAACTGACATCTACAGCATCGTCTCACCTCATACTGCTGTAGCGCCTCCTCTCTTTCGCTCTGCAAGTGTTCCAGCTGTTCCATGGCCTCCTGCAGCGCCTTCTCCTTGGCCTGCCGCTCGTTCTCCAGCTGCTGCTTCTCCGCCTCTGTCTGGGAGATGGCCCTCTGCTGCTGCAGACGGATCTGCTCCAGTTCTGCCCTCTTGGACACCTCCTCGTCCAGCAGCCTGGGGATATGTGACACACAGGCACGGGAAAATTGGTTAATCACATTAGAACAGCGGTTCCCAAACTGGGGGGCGCAGAGGTATTGCGGGGGGGGGGGGCGCACCAATGGAATAGCCTGAGGGGCAAAAAAATGTCTTCACAGACTGGACGATTAAACAAATTAAGCAGCGCAACATTACAGTAACTAACAATAAAA
>JABJVO010000008.1:23564853-23580017 GCA_026770805.1 Boulengeromyrus knoepffleri | reverse complement strand
TATAAAGGGAATGTGCGTAGATCTGTGCTTACGCAAAGTTTTATGCATCTGGATTTTTTCTTGCTTACGCACATTCCCAGTTTTTTCCGTACGCCATGTTTTAATGTGAATTCTACGCACGTCGTTATACATGAGGCCAAAGATGCGTGACTATTAATAATCTCGACTGCGTATCTGCGCTGGATATCACCGGCAGGCCACGCACCTTTATAGCCGAACAAAACCACAGCTAAAAGCGGCCCTGGGGACCAAATCGTTTGTCCGTTATAAGCGAAATTCTGTCATATGCGAGTCCGCTGTATCCGATGCTTTTTCTGCATGTTCTTAAAGGAGCACAGCCGAGACCAGCGGACCTCGTCCATTATTGACGATATTCTGTTATAAACTATAACGGGATTTTACTGTATAACGTGAGTTATACTACAGGCCCAATGTGTGTCATGCATGCCTGTGTGTCTTACTCCTGCCCAGGGACAAGATGACCTCCAAGTCACTCCCTTCTCCCCCAAAATAGCCCCCCCCATCTCCACCGACCCATCTCAATCCAGCTGCCTGCACACTGCATACAGGTCGCTGACTGACTGTAAAGCACATACAATGCATGTTCCATTTCAACACGACAAAAGAGCAAACCAAACCATTTTTGAGAGGGAAAATAAAATTGTCAAGGAAAATTAGGAAAATTAAAAATAACAAGCTTGTATGTGATTCACAAATACTGTATGAAGTTTTCACAAATTATTCCTGCAGATTATTTAAAGGTTAGAGGGCCCTTATTTACCTGATTTCTGAGCAACCCTGAGTTTTTGGAAAATCAGTTACAGATTTTTGAGTAACATATATTTTCTACATGTACACATGTGCCGATAGATAGATAGATAGATAGATAGATAGATAGATAGATGTGATGTGATGTGATACGTTTCTAAAGAGGTTTATTGATGGTTACAACATTTTCATTTTGTCTTTCCCCCCACTGGAGGGAAAGACAAAAGTACTGTTTTTGGTGATCAAGAGGATTAAATTCGAAGTTTTTCTGCGGCAGGGATCCAGTGTAATAAGAGTAACATAAGTCAGAATGACCCTCAAATTTCATAAGGTTAACTAAAGCAAGAAAACCAGAAAATATTGGTACAACTAGTCAGGAAGAATGGATGGAGTGAAATAATACAAGAAACTGCAGTCAGATGAGTTTCTCGTTTAGGACACCTAATTTTCATGTTATAAGAGGCATACACAGAATTAGGCTGGATGAATCCAAAAACGCATCATAAACACTGCATTGTATCACCTTGCATATGGTGTTCTGTTACTGCAGCAGTCTCAGAATATCACACACAATACCACACTTAAACGGTAATATAATCTAATGAAAGATATTTTGTGTTGAACAACATTCTAATGATTTAAAATATGCTAGCAGCTTTCTTTTTATATGCATGCTTATGAAAGATAATACTTGTTTTGCTCTGTCTTTATAATGTTTTCAGATATTTGTGTGATTATCATCTGTATGCATTATCAAAGCAAAAAAAAAAAACAGTTTTCCTGATAATAGCAAACATCTGTGCCAACTGGCAATTTAGATGTGTCCTGTTTTGGGGAAATCGGTCATTAAGGAAAACAATTTATGCATGTTAATATGTACCTGTGTCCTCTGCCACCATTCTCCCCAGTCATAATTGCATCAGTTTGAACAAAGGGAATGGGGAAGATTACATTTAAACATCACACATGAGCTCATTGAAATGCGACGCTGCTTCCAGAGAGGCTTGGTTCACCTTGTGATTAAATACCCCCAGTAGCAAGCTGTTGTCATATATAATGGAGCACAGCATTAAACATGCATGCCCTTTGCAATTAAAAGCTCGATAACTGTATCTGGGCAGACGATTATCCTATCCCAGAGATACTTATCTTATACCTTTAATCTCACACTAATGGTACCTTGTTAGTTCTGATAAAGACGGGTTCTTTGAAATTATGATTTTCTCTCACTCATCACCAGGGTCAATCTGCTGGCCTCTAGTGAGCTGAGTGTACAGCAGCTATGTGTTGGGTTGCAGTGGAGGAAATTACAGTGTTATGCTAAGGGGCCTGGTGGAGAGGCAGAAAGACAGCAAAGCTGACAGGGCAGAGGAACTTGGCTGCATTCTGCATCATGTTACCTGCTTTTCATTCAGCTAAGATAAACTGAAACTGTGCAAGTGGTCAGCCATCTTTGGGTGAGGCTGCTATCAATCCATATTTTTTAAACTGTATGTAATAAGAGCCATTAATAATCCAGTCAGCCAAACATGGGTTTTAAAATAATCTCGACTTGTCCAAAGACTGAATTCTCACTCTACTGAGTACTAGAAGGGAGCCGACACTAGTTAGAACTATTGTTTAGAGCCGACACAAGGCCTGCTGGTCTAAGGTCACAGCCACCATAACACCTCAACATACACAGGATCAAGCTAATCTTGAAAGAATAGCCAACCTTGGCCATTATGATTTATGATTGATTATGTCTGTATATTGCAACTACATGACATAAATGAACACTGTGCAAAAAACCTTTGGAATAGATATTTCAAACTAATTATATTTTCCTTAGTTAGACCTAAAGATCATTACACTGTGTTTATTTACTGTATGTCTTCTATAGTCTATACGTATAAATTTTGGTGTCAACATTTGCTCTCTGGTAACTGACAGCCAGTGCTTTGTTGATTCAGGCTCCAGCCTCACTGTGACTCTGTACTACACAAGTGATAAAGAGAATAATAAGAAATGATAAATAAGAAATATGTACTTGCAGTGCTACCTGGTCTTATTGCTAAGAATGTAGGAAATGTGTATCTCGAATAATACCAACCTGTATGGTTCAGCTTGATAAATTCAGTGAGTCACCAAACATATACCACAAATCTTTCTCATGGCGGTTCAGCTTATTATTTTGCTGTCAAGCAATTTTATGACCTCTCTCTAATATGTCTAGTTGCACATTGTTTAGTGTCCAGTTTTGGAAAAATTTACTGAGCAAACAGACAACTGGCAACAATTGGCTTTCTGTAATTTATTACCCGTGTGACAAAGACTTTTGTTTATGTGTGCTGGGATGGGAGTTAGGTCATTTACAGTCAAGATTTATGTTGTTTGGTGTTCTGGGTTAACCAATGTCTATATGCATGTACTCTATATATTTTATACTTTACAATAACCAAAAATTGTTTGGATGTGTCAAGAATTTTAATCATAATTCATTTTTGTCAAGTAATACTGTATTACAATCCTCCAGGAACACAGTTCCAAAAGAGAAGATATGTTTTTTTTTGTTTTTTTTTTATAAATAAAAAAATTGATTAAACATAAAAGTAAGACAGTGATGAATTTCTTAACCATCTGTAGTCTCAAGGCAGAGGAGCAAAACAACTTTCTGGTGTCAATATAAAGAGCTGTCAGTCATATCTCTATCCACACTCAGGCGCTTGTTAGTCCCAAATAGGAGCTCACCATGCCAATTACACCTCAGCACTGACAGCTGGAGGCAGGGACTGTGGGGACTGACTTTGGGAGAGCTCAATTAGAAATAGACAGCTCCTAGGATTGGGAAATGCCCCCCATTTCTGAAGGCTCCACAAGCTGAAAAATAAGCCTCGGTGCTGTGTGACCCCCATGACCCCAAAACCCGTGGAGGTAAGAATGCGCCCATTGCTTTGGAGAGTGATACAGCTGCTGCAGGAAACTGCAGATAAACAGCAAGAAGTTTACAGCAGCTCTGTCAAATAGAAGGAATTGTGAAGTCCTGTATAAGAGTTTTTGTTATATCTGACTCAGAAGTGCTCTAGGTCTATACTGATTATCAATGGTGGTTTCGAATAGATCATAAATTGCACAAAAAAATATGGCAACGCCTTACATTAACTGCACCTTCATAATGCCTTTTTAATGCACATTCGTAATGCATTCATAAGCAGTATGTAAGTATACCTTAACATCTTAACATACATTAACAGCTTTAATATACATTAATAACAAACATTATATGACAATAGCAAATATATTAAAATTATATAATGTTTGTAATTAATAATAGCTAAATACTGTATTATTTGTGCCCTGTCAAGTAAAGTGTTACCAAAACACCTATTATGTAAGATTCTAGTCACCCAGTGACATTTCTGTTATAGTTTGCATCAGAAGTCTGATAAGTAATTTCAGTGTCAAGACCTGGAATTGTATGTTTCAATGCTTTCCTGATTCTTCTTAGTCTGTAATTAAAAAAAAAAAGGTTATAGGTAACACTTTACTTGAGGGGGCACAAATTACTCAGTTACTACTCAAGTACCAATCATGAACAAATATAGAAACTGTGTGAAATGCATGAACCGTTATGATTGATTAATGATGAATGAAATGGGATTAGTAGGTAACTAACACTTAGTTTCTGGTTAATTAGTTCATTAAGAGTGCACTACTACATTATTTGTGACCCCTCAAGTAAAGTGTTATCAAAACAAGCCCTAAATCAAGATTTTTACCTCTAAAAGCAATGTTTCCAACTCTCCAATTTTAATCATAAGATCTCCATATTGATGTTAAATGGTGAGACATGATCTGTATCCTGCTAATATTCTCATATCATATAAAACTAAGCAAAGCAAACAATTACCCAAATGGAAGGAGGTATTTACAGTATTTACAATGCAGAGATAAGCATTTTTAGGATAGATTCCCATTGTAGAAAATGTAACAAACAGCTTCTGGAATCATACCAATTTTAATGGCCTCTGCTTTAAGAGCCACAGATGGTGCCAACTATTCCAGAACGGATGAGTATTCTTATATAATTTTGTTCCCTGTATAGTGATGATCTCATTGTTTCTCATTTATGTATTTGTTTGCAAGAAAACAAGCCATTTAATTAAAATGTAATGGAAATCTTTGTCCAGCTCAAGTATCATTTTGATGTCTAGAGGATTCCATACACCCTCTATCTGCTTATCTTGCTCAGGGCTGTGCGGGGCATGGAAGGCATGGGGTACGCCCAGGATGGAATGTCAGTACAAGGCAGCAAAAATATTAAAAATACAGTGACTTTGTGATATTAGCTGTCCAGGGTACGTCCCACTGATTGGAGGATTGGGCGAGACTGGCTTGAAGGTATCTGATATGTGTTTTTCTCTCCTGTCAAATTTCTTGAGTTCTTGTGCAAAATATGTATTCAATTCTTAATGTGGATAGCACAGTGACACGTTAAGCAATGAAAGGTGTAAAGATGCATCCTGTTTCTGTGGTATTGTACAACAAATCAAGTAACTGGTGAGAAAAGAACTTATTGCATATTCCATATGATTTCAGGCTTCATTACAATGAAGTACAGCCTTTTATCCAATAATAAAGTTATGCAGGGTATTTTACCTACTGTTGTTGTCATCATCATTGTCATTTTTATCTGTGCTGTCTGCTGTTGTTATTTATTGCTTGTTTGTGTTTTGCACAGTGACCTCGACTGACCTGAAAAGTGCCAAAGAATAAAAATGTATTATTATTACTATTACTATAAACAGCAACAATAATAACAACAACAATAATAATAATCTTACCAAGGCGTTGCACCTGCTGTTCTCTGTGATCCAACTGTTGGTCACAGTTGCTTCTGAGCTCAGTTGCTTTGAAAGTTTATCCTCTCCCCATGTGCTACCACTCAGCTAATGACCACAAGACCTGTGTGCTCTTCTGTAAGTCATTTTTTATGACACTTACAGGTGCAATAAAAAGGCCTTGCATAGCTTACTATGATGACACTCAACATTCATAGCCTTTTATTTGATGTAGTTAAACACATTCTGAATGGTGCAACACTCAGTCAGGATTACACACGTGGAGACTTTGAAGTGACATGATAACAACACTTTCACAGATTAAAAAAAAAAAAGATGAATATTATCTTTGTTGAAATTTTATGAATACAGCCAAGGTACAAATAGACATGCTTGTTATAGAATGTTCAGCTAGCAGGGACCAGGGGTGAGTTTCCCAAAGCCATCTTTTAACATAGAATTTACAAACAAGCGTAGCGCAGCCCAGATCAGTATTACCCCGGGGCTGATACAGATCAATATGAGAGGGATTAGTATTATTTGGGTCTGGACTTGTATCTTTGCTAGCAGGGCTGTCTAAGATGACGTTCATTGCATGGCTGCTTGGATGTATGGCATTTGCTCTCTAGTCAAAATCACAGATACTTCCGACTGTATGCAGCAACAGCTTAATTAGCAGTGAATGGCTATCCGACACCATCAAGCAACAAACAAACATAGAAGATATGGCATATTCTCTGACTTTCGTGGTAAGTATGCGCAGTACCCCAGGGATGTAGTGCCAGTCTCCATGTGGCTATGGATATTAAATCCCAGGTTTTAAAACAAAACAATAAGGACACTGTGACTCATCTCATATGTGTACAGAACATCTTTATCGGCTTTGGATTTCTGTGTATGCAAATCATCCACAGTGTGTTTTTTTGTCTATGTACACTCTATGGCAGGGGGTCCAGTCCCACTCATTATCATGTTAATGCTATAAATATTTAAGTCACTCCTTGCCAGAAGGCTTTTATTCTGTCATTGGTCAAACACTGGCCAAAACTAAAGACAGGCCCTGCTGTTAATCACATAATGGATACATCAGTTATTAGAACAGTAGCACTGACATCACAGCCCAGAGGAACAGTTTCACCTTACATGCCCTTCCCTAGAAACCCACCCCATGCCCTTCTTGTGTAGACAGACATCAGCCATTACTGGAAAGCATCCTGCTCTGTTTCCACCCCGTTTAAACTGACGTTGGAGAGTGACTATGAGTGTTTGCCTCGGGATTCCTGGATGCTGGAGCTATTTTCCCTTTTGTGTGTCTTGGGTCTGCCCTGGCTCGTCTGGTACCCGAGCCTGCTCATTTCTACCTGCCTTGTATAGTTACTCTGTGATGGACCGGCATCCCATCCAGGGTGTACCCCAGCCTGCTTGTTTCTAACTGCCTTGTAGAGTTACCCCAAGCACCCTGTCTTGAACAATCACAACCCATTAACCTGATAATTTCCACCTTCTTCATGTACAGACACTCCTCACTTAACGACCTTCCTATTAAATGACCGCCCAGACTTACGTTCAGTCGGTATTGTATGCTGTACGTGGTGTTTCTATTCTATTCTGTTTGTTCTGCTCTCTTATGTGGGTTGGCGAAGGAAAGCTGTATATAGTTGGCAGCAATTGGCCTTTATTTTGATATGCCATATCAGTTTACACTGAACTTGTGATTGACACTTATTTCGATCCTTTGCCTTTATTTGAATGCATATGCTTTGTATTTTGGGACAGAGAACTTCCAGGTGCGCATTAAGCACTGACGTGCACAAAGTTAAAGGTTTCTTGTGTCTTATACTTTTCTTACATATCCGAAAGCAATAGCTGTAAGTTATTTTCTTGTTTCATATCTTAGTTAATATGTACAAGTGACTTATTTTCTATGCTGTGTTTCAGTTCAGTAATGTGTAAAAGGATGCTAAAAGTGATTCAATGTATTGCAGTGATACTAATTTGCGATACATGCTATATATTTTAGCGAATCATTTATTTGTAATTCCATAGATGATTAGCATTAGCACTTATCGACCAGCTTGTTGTGGCTTTGCTTTGCTAAATAAGAGATCTCCTAAGTCTTTTCCGTGTTTTGTTTATTACAGATTCACTCATAGATTTTCACCTGTCATATACAGAGAAAACACATAGCAGGAACACCACACTGTTTATTACAGTACACAGTAAACTACTGTAATTATTTATAAATATACTGAACATACCAGTACAGTATGCTTGAAATATCAGTAAGTTGCATCTCCTCGCCTAATGACCAATTCACTTAATGACCTAATTGTAGGAACAAACTTGGTAATTAAGTGAGGAGTGTCTGTATTATATTTTTGCACGCATTTATTTTTTTCTGTTGCTGTTCATATTCATTACTGTTTTTTGTCTTAATTTGACACATTTTTTAATATTGAAAAATATAGATTGCCTGGTTAACAAGCCTCACATAAACCTCATATTTTGAGGCAATCTTTCATTTTATATTCTATTTTAACATTTCACACTCGCTTTTATGGCAAACCTTATCATGCTTCTTATTGAATTTATCATGCTTGTTATTGATTTATTGAAAATATTTCATCCCATTCTCTGTGTGCCATGGCCATTCTCAGCTGTGCTTTAGTTTTTTGAATATTAGCTAAAAAAAAACATTTTTGAATACAAATTCAAGTCTGTAAATTCAACTGTGGAATGACCAGTGATTCACAAGTCTAAATAGTCAGGCCATATAGTTGATGTCTCTCCTTTGACTCTACGATCTGCTTATCCAAGAGCCCCACTACCCAGTCTCACTGTAAAGTCAGTTCAGCTCTTACACTGTAGAGCTTCATAGTAAGGAAAAATATATCGTAACAAGTAATAATTACTGAGGCTATTTGCCATCTATTATATAATTGAAACTACATTAGTATAGTGCTCATGATCATTATTCATATATAGGAAACCAAAACAATTGACAAGCTAGTCAATTATGGTTTATTGGATCATTGTCAGCAGTTTGTGTGGGCTTCATTATGGTACATCCATCCATCCATCCATCTTCATGCCCAATCCAGTGCAGGGTAGTGATGAGCTAGGAGCCTTATCTATGGTAGAAACATTACAAAGCACAGGGTATCTAGTTATGGTTGCTCTATTTTTTTTTTTTTAAAAAAGAAAGTTACTGTCTCCCTCAGTACATTTACTGAGTCACGTCCAATGGGAATGAAAACAAATAATTAAGCTGAATAAACCTGCACGATTATATAAGTAGTTACCGTTTTCTGTCTTATAAAACACATTTATTGGAGAATAGCATATATTATAAAGTACAGTGTGACTGCACACTTTCATCCTTTAATAAAAGTACATGCATGTCATTCACATATAATTAAAACATATTTATCATTGTGAATGATCAATCCACTTTTTTTTTTTATAATTTTTTATGATTGTGAATGATTTGTTTCACCATCATTTAGATTTGAAACAGGCATTATAAATGTTGAGAGGTAATTTGTTAGATGTAGTATATACATACACATGTACACTGTATATACCATAAATAACATAGCTGTGTCACTGTATATGCCATAAATAATATAGCCGTGTCACTGTATATACCGTAAATAACATAGCCATGTCGCTGTATATACCATAAATAACATAGCCGTGTCTCTGTATGTACCTTAAATAACACAGCCGTGTCGCTGTATATACCATAAATACAGTAACACAGCCGTGACACTGTATATACCATAAATAACACAGCCATGTTGCTCTATATATTCAGGCTACTTTGATGGCATGAGTAAAATTTTGCCTACTTGTTATGATGGCCTGTGAAATAAGAAAGGATTTAAATGTGTTCATTCCTAAATCTCTGTCTCTATATTGCATTAATGTAGAACGTGTGTTTGGGGGGGAGCATGTCAACATTGCGCCAGGGCAGGATGCTGACACCTCATTAGTTTATCTTTCTTTATGTAAATGAGTTGCATTGTAATGAGCACAATGAAGGAGTCCAATTAATCTGTTAATAGCATGCAGCGATTTTTATTCATTAGGAAGGCTTCTGTCAGGAAACCAAGAAGTGCAATATCTCACTTTCCCAATTAAAGCCTAATTTAACACCCGCACTGATAGAACAAGTAAGGTATATTTATTATTTTGCTCAGTAAAGTTGTATACTTTCTCCTGTAAATGAAAAACAAGCTGCTTACGCAATGGTCCTTCATGAATTAAAATATTATCATTTAATATAAATAGCACCGCTTTAACACCTATACATTAAGACATGCCTATATAAATTTTTCTGTTTATCTTACATAGGTACCACGTCTATAGAAAGCTATGCTAATGAGTGAGTAGGAGCAGAATAGGGTTCACGGCCCTTGATTTCCATAAACCAGCATGCATTCTGCTCTGTCTGCACTATGAATACCAATTAGCATTTAAAATGTGCATAAATGTGACTGGTTATCCTTAGCTGAGTTTGTTTGTCATCTCTGGAAAATGCGGCACTTATTTCTTTTCTCCTTATTCATCAAGGGGGAACATGTCAAACTATGTGGCTCATGTTACCATGAACATTACTCTCCTGATTAGCATTTTATGTGCTTGTTTTACAGAACTCAGCAGAACTCAGGGCTTTATGTGATTTATGTCAACCGCTGACTGTCTTTCTTTTTTTGCGTTAGTGCTTATTTCTTTTTTAATGTTTTCCATCAAAGAGGCAACTCTACCTTAGTTAAAGTTAAAATACATTTCATCAGCAAAAAGAATAGAATTATAGGTACGGAATATATCTACATGTTAAAATGAACTAAAGAACAAAAAAACCCTTAGATTAAAGTGTATACTTTGGTAAGCAAGGAAATGCAAGCAAATTTTTCCTTTGATAATATTTCAGTAATAGTAAAGGCTTACCACCTTCTGGCGTGGTGCTAAAGTAATCCCTCATGTTGAAGTATATTCTCCAGCATTTACATTTTATGCAATGGCAACATTGAATAGTCTAGATATGAGAATAAATATTTCCATAACTGACAGAACATAATCAGTGTGCTTAAATTGTCATTGTTTTACACTTTGGTTAAATTCCTTTTGCAGGTACTTTTGACCTTAAAAACACATTGTCTGGCAATGGCAATGATAGAACACAATGGCAGATAAAATACCTCAACAGGAATGTCCTCAAGGATGTTCTTTTCAGGTTGAGGCAATTCCATTAGTATGAAATACGGAGTCCTTAATGTCATGCTAAGTGGCCATTAAATATTAAAATCTGGGAAAGGCCACAGTCTGAAATTCTATTTAGTGAAACTCAAGCTAAACTGTTCGTAAGATATTCTCTCATTTATGCGGAAATGTACTTTGCTTGCAATACAAGCCTGTCTTTTTTGGAAGCTGGTATTTCCGAGATGCCATATGCAAGTGTATGCAAAGCAGGTGGTTTTGGAAAGCACGCTTTTGTGCTGTTTCTCTGTGAAGATTAGCCTTGCGAGACATATGAGCTGCTCACACCTAGCAAAACTTGAGACCATGTGACTTTGCCAGACTCCAATTGTATTAAATAGAAACCTTTAAGTCTAGAACTGTGACACAGCTTCTGTCAGTTATGTTGTGATTTGCTTCATTGGAGGAGACGTCCACCTTCTATGCATGCACTTTGTCTTGCTTTGCCAGCGCTAGCATAAATGATCTAAAAACAAATTGTTAATGTTTCAGCCTTAACAGGCTTATCTGCATCAGTTCTGCTTTACGGCTTGATGGCAAAAATGACAATGGATTGACATCTCACTGTGTTATTAATTTTTTTCAGTGATAAGCCCATTTGAGTTCAAGCAGAGTTAATTTCACTTCCAATATTCTCCTATAAAACAGGTCAGAGATGCATTATCAAATGCAGATTAATGGCAAAAAGATGTTTCCACTATTTAAATAGCAGTATTTGACTTCATTTAAATCTTGCAACAGCAATTGACTACTGAAAGTTTTCTTAATACAACCATCTGTATTTAAACTTCCTGCACATCCTTGGAGTATTTGAATCAGCAGTGGAAATGTCTGTTGACAGACAGCCAGATATTTCAGGGGATTTGTGTGCATTTTTATTTCATCCCATATTTTACCTCTTAAAGACCTTTAATTGTACAGTTCAGTTTGTGTTTTTAAGACTCAGTCGCTATTTTGTGAACTCTATTGTGTAATTATTCCTTCATTGATCCCTTCAAAAAAGTCTGACCATTTTGAGTTCTCACACCTTTCTGATTATTATTTTATACTGTTGTCAAGGTGTGTGTCTGCCCATTCACCTCCTGGTTGGTGTCATGTATAGCTTCTGTCAGATAAATTGGATGAGAAAAATGTATAAGGTCCAGAAAATTAAAAAATGAGGTATGATGACCCTGTTGCTTTTTGCTCATCATGCAGGTCACTACTTCACCCAGCACAGATTTCCAGAACTGTTATACCTCTGCTGGGTTTTGTGTCTCAGCCGGTTACAATGCTGTGCCTGTGAGTGGAAGGTTGCCAGTTCAAATTCTGTAACCAGCAGTATTGTTTTCACCCTAAATTAATACTGACTTAATAGTCATGCTAGATACTGTATAATTAAAGGCACTTTAGTTAAGAAATAGGCAATAATAGACCTTACTAGTTGTCCCCAAAATCTCTGTCCAAAGCTGGCTACAAGCACAGAACACAAACTATAACAAAATGTTCTCTGTAAGTGAATAAAAGAGCTAAATGATGGATTTTTTTCACTCATGTAATTACATTGTGATAGAAAAAAATCCACAGCACCTTATTGCACGTTTTATTTTAAAATGAAGCTGGAGATAACATCTTATCTAAATATGAAATGAATATGAAGAGGCTCTAACAAGGCACATGGTTAAGTGCTGAAGTCCAAGTACTGACTTCTGGCTCATTAGAACCAGTTCCAGAAAGAGAGATGAGTTCCATAATAACTTTCATTGTAACTTACATATAGCTCATATCCAACATCAGCATGTGCCCCTCCTGTACTCTTATCATAATGTGGACTATGAACATAAAGACCTGAACTAACCCCTCAGCCAGACAAAACATCCCAGCCTGGAACATTCAAACTGTTGTACAGTATGTGTAGTTTCTGAAAGAGACCACAAATAACACATAGAATAACAGAAAGGATATACAATGTGAGAATTGCAGACGTCGTGAGTATAAGAATGATTGTGAGAATAAAAAATGGCAGAGTGAGGGAATGGAAGAGGGGTTCAGACTTTTCACTCTGTAAGGGAGAGCGGGAGAAGGAGGGTGAGACTGAGAGGAAGAAAAACTTGTGTTTTGATAAATATAAGTGAGTATTGGCACTGAGTAAGCTCACCATTTTAAATGAAGTCCTACTCAAAGTCCATGAGTCTCCTCAGCAGAGTGGATAGATGTGGATTGAGCATTGCTGCCTTTTAGTTGATGACTTTGGCCAGTTTTCTTTGATAAGACTTCTGTCCAGCCTTGGTGCTTCTGTCCAGCCTTGGTGCTTCTCTCCAACGAAAAACAAAGCACCTATGTAAAAAAATTAATTAATTAAAAGAAGTGACTTCTTCAGTCGCTGCGCTCTCACACCATGGCTTCACATCCCAGCCTGTTACACCTACATTGTTTTGACATGCCGGAGGTTGTTTATATTGGAGATCTGCTGTGGATATGCGTATAGCCTAGTGAAAGATGTACACATTCTCCTGCACATCCTCAGGGGTCAGACACCAGAAGACAGCCAGCTTTGAGCCCAGGGGTAGTTCATTCAGCGGGTGAGTTATGCACTCCTCAGTGAATTTCACCTTCTGCTGCAACCGTCCTGATGTTTAAATTAACCAGCACCTTTTCTGCAGTCTAATGAGTGTTAGCATCAGGTGCTTTAACCTGGTGTTTTCTTCATCCTGCAGTACCAAACATGGTCCAGACCAGAGCTCCATGCCTGAGAGTTTGGCTTCTGATCCAGTTGAAGTTTGAGAATTGGTTGTGATTGTTTATGCTAAAAAACTTCTTGTCATTTGCTTTACCAGATAACACTGTGAGACTGGACTACAAACTATTAGGTTTAGATACTTTTTGTCTGGTTAACAGACAGGAAGCAGTAGTTATTAGCGGCACAATATCACAGTGGACCTGGGTCTATAAGAGCTTGGATTGAAAACTGGTTAACAGACAGGAAGCAGCAGGTAGTTATTAGAGGTAAAATATCTCAGAGGGCCTGCATTCATAGTGAGGTACCCCAGGGTTTAATTTTAGGACCACTGTTATTCCTAATTTACATTAACGATACTGACACCAATATATACAGTAAACTGGTTAAATATGCAGATGACACCAAGGTGGGTGGTGTAGCAGATACTGAACTAGCAGCACAGAGGCTACAGCAGGATCTTGATTTAATCAGTAACTAGGCTGATACCTAGCTGGTGAAATTTAATCTAGACAAATGTAACGTAATTCGTGCAGGGAACAGAAATATAAATTACACATATTTTATGGGTCCCACTGAAATAAAGGTAGCTGATTATGAGAAAGACCTTGGTCTGTATGTTGATGCATCCATGCTCCACTCTTGCCAGTGTGGGGAGGAAATTAAAAAGGCCTATATGATGTTGGGCTACATCTCTAAGTGTGTGGAGATTATACTATTCTTTGGTAGGACACCACCTATAATATTGTGTGCAGGTTTAGTCACTATACCTTAAAAAGGACATTGCTGCCTTGGAAAGGGTGCAACGTAGGACTACAAGAATGATTCCTGGTCTTAGAGGAATGTCTTATGAGGAGAGGTTAGCTGAGCTGAATCTGTTCAGCCTTGAGCAAAGGAGACTATGGGGGGTCCCAGGTATATAAGATTCTAACAGGTCTGAATGCTGTTCAGCTGAATAGTTACTTCAATATAAGTTCAAATACAAGAACTCGTGGCCATTCTTCTAGTTTTGCCCTGCCCAAGCATCATTTCAAGTAATACCATCTTTCAGGTAATATCACACAGCCCGAAAGCAGAACTGTTTTTCCAGACAGGCTATGTGTCAGATGGGGCGTGGGGGGCAATTTATCTGACAAAAGCTATACACGCACCAAGAGTTTGTGGTTCCGACGGTGATTGCATTGTGGCTGACAATGACCTGCTGCTGATGGGGTGGGAACAGGTTTGCCAATTTCTGCCGACACATTCAAGTATTTTGGTGGTTACTGCTGCATGTTCGGGGTAATTGGCGGGTGGCTTAATTATGACATCTCCAGGTGTAAAATATTTTATAATGTCCATTTCATCACATTTATTCAGATTCACTTTTTATTTAATTATTTTTACAATGTATAAAACTTTCATGTATTTCATGAAACTTGTCTTTCCCATTTGACAGGCCAGGTGTAGTGGGGGGGGGGCTGGTGGGGGGGGGCTTGAAGTCCCTTCAGAGTGTGCTAAACTCATCTATGCCCCCCCCCCCCCCTTGACGTTTGGCCTGTTATCCCAGGCGTTGGAATTAAAGAAACATGTTTAAAAATAAGTTTTACAGGATATTT